>OY757914.1:108580075-108687023 GCA_963585895.1 Sepioteuthis lessoniana
TTTAATGAGGTAAATGCATTCAAAAGAAGTCGTTTGTTTGGCACGGAAGAAGCGGGAAGATGGCTTCAGCATCAAAAGGATCGCCATGGATTTGAAGCTGTCGAAATCAATGGTCGAATACATGCAGAAGACAAACTCCGAGCGGAAAAAGAAGAGAGGTCGGAAAAGATCAATTGGCAAGATGACTGTAAGGAGAATAACGAGGACTGTGACACGGCTTTTGACATCTGGAGAAAAATTACAGCAAGAAAAGTGAAGGAGAAATGTGAATTGGATGTAAACGTCCGAACAGTACAAAGAACGCTGCATAGGATTGGTTTGAAGTATGCAAAGGCTAAGAAAAAATTACACTAACAAAGAAACACAAAAGAGCAAGACTGGAGTGTGCTAAAAGGTGGTCAACAAAGCATGTTGACTTTAAGAAGGTTATATTTACTAATGAGAAGCGTTTCAAGTTTGATGGGCCCGATGGATGGTGTACTTGGTCGAGAAGGGGTGAGCCTGTTGTACTGAACAAATAACAGATGGGAGGAAGAGGAGTTATGGTTTGGGGTATGATCTTTGCTAATGGAAATATATGGTTGGAGTGGCTGAAAGGACGACATAACAGCGAAAGCTACAAACAGTTGCTGGACGAGAAAGCCCTACTAAGGATAAGAAGAGAGATGGGGAATGATTTCATTCTACAGCAAGACAATTGCAGCATCCATGTGTCAAAACTCATGAAAGAATGGATGGCTAAAGTGAATATGACTACTTTGGAATGGCCTGCAAGAAGCCCAGATCTAAATTTAATAGAAAATGTTTGGGAAATGCTTGCGCAACTTGTCTATGATGGACCTGAAATAACGAAAGAGGCTCAACTATGGGAACGAATACTAGGAGCCAAAAAACAACTAATAGAAACACGTAGAGATGTTATTGTGCATATGTTTGATCATGATGAAGAGAGATTGATAAAAGTTATTGAGAAGAAAGGTGATATTACAGACTGTTAATAGTTTTTCAATGATGTCCGAAAAATAATGTCGCGTGTGTTTTGTAAAAAATGATGAAAATTAAATATTTTTCCTTACCTAATCGATTTTCTTCCATTTTTATTACAGGTATTGTCTTTATATGTTTATGCTATTCTATTGAAGGAATTTCGCCACTCTATGGTACTCGGAAAGTCGAATACTAAAGTGGCCGAAAAATATTGTCGGGCCCCTGTACTTGTGCGAAGGGAAAGGGTAAATTCTTTCAAAACATGTTAAAAAGTAGTAATAGATAATTTCCGTGATGTGTATAAGTACTTGTTAGCGGCACTAAATTGCTATACTTATATTTATGTGTGTGTGTGTGTGTGTGCTTGAATGTATTGGCATAGTCTAATATGCCTTAATTCATTTAAAACAACAATCAAAATAACTGAATCGTAAATATTTCGTGGAACGCAAAAATAGTTATACACTTGAGAGTAATAAATATATAAACATCCATTTTACATATTTGGTTCTAAATAATGGTAAAACAAAATTATGACTTGAAAATAGGTGTACTTTCGGTAAACAGCGGCGTACAAGTCGATCTTTTAAGCCAGAAAAATGTAACTAGGGGTTTGCAGGGCTAAAATCCACACCTTTACCACGAGTGATCAACCAGTGAAAAAGAATTTTTAAAAATCGATACACACTTCTTAACGTAACTTCAGCTGACAGTTGTTATAAAAAACGATGAATGACTCATAACTTCTTCTTTTGACCATACCACGCTGTGTTATCTACAGGGCCTTACATATTTGCTTCTTCTGCTTTCCACTGCGGGTCGATGCCAAACCGGGCGCATGGCGGCCGGTCTCTGTGACAGAACGTATCTAGACCTAAGACTCCAGATTGAAGACTGACCCCGTGTACATATAATTTCACAATGTCGCGTATTATGGTTCACCCATGTGACGTGCCTCAGCTTATTTACACAGGTGCGTCCAGCAATCACATTTTTTCCACAGTTGGAATATCTGGTTCTGTCAAAGGTCAATTTGTAACACTGTCACAAACATTTTCAACTTAAACACGTGTTTAGTGAACATTTTTAACAAATTAGCACGGAGATTAATATCAAATATTAAAACTGTAATACAAATAAAATATGATATTAACACTATATTGCACACCGTTTCTAACAGCCGATGCACTGAGTGTAAAAACTAACCGAAACATCACAGCTTCAAGGCGGCCAGTCAGACAACTACGGTATGTTGTTTTTCTGCACAATTTCATGATAATGTCATAGATTTTGAATTCATATGAATATAATCTCTACTGTATAAGATTTTCATGTTTCATATATTCTACCTAGAGCTTACTGTATACCTGAGAGTCGACTTGTACAGCAGGTATAGGTCTAGACCTGAGTTTTGAGCAAAAAATCTTGAGGTCAACATGTATGTTAGATCGAATTGAAGGCCGCATTTCACGATAATTATGTATTGCTTTTGAATTATGAAGGTTTCTAATGTTTTTTTGAAAATCAATTACAAGATTAATACAAACGTCTGCTGGAATATGAGCTAATCGTCCCATGTATATTCTTTGATTTATTGTTTCAGTTCATTCATCAAATTCTCATTTGAATTCAAATCGGGTCTCTATGAAGGCCAAAGTAAAACAATTCTATTTACTTGCCTAAGCTACGGACTTATTGATCCACTCTCATATGTACGTACATATGTATGGTCTTACTTCTCTCTCTCTCTCTCTCTCTCTCTCTCTCTCTCTCTCTATTTATCTCTACAGTTATGATTAAAAATATAGGTATGGTCTAATATTCCTTTGTATGTTTTTCAATTTTTTTTCTAAGTTCTTAAAGACTGTTTTGTCGTATGGCAACTCTTCTGTGTTATTAGACACGCAAGTCGCTTCAAGCTGGAATCAAAACCCGGATGATTTTACGTCAGTCGGATATCTTACCCTTGACTAAACGTCTATTTCTGAATACCAAGGAAAAAATCTATTCATACATCTAGGTTTAGTTTGGTTTCTTTGGTTAATGACATATCAACCTTAGTAGGTTATTTAATGCCAAAGCCATTCTCCCCGAAAAACAGTAGTGGTACTCTTGATACCTCCTTGCTTAACACTCAGCAATATAAGGTACATATCAAGGGTAAAGTGGAACAATCAAGGGAAAAGAGTAGCGCCCTCCCCTACACCTTGGTGTGGTAGCTATTGAAAAGGGAGTCTTCTGATCACCCTCGACTAAGGTCGCCAACTTTACTTACTATTTAACCCATAGCTGTGAGGATAAGGGGGTTCATACCTTTCCCAAGGGTATTTGCCCGAAAGTGAACGTAATAGCGCGACTGGAGTACGAACTCACTACGATTCCGCAGTCCATCGCTTTAACCATTACAACACGAGGACACCCCTTAGTCATATGTCTAAGCTACTGACATATTGAACGACTTTCGAATGTATGTATGTACGCATATATGATGTAACTTCTCTCTCTCTCTCTCTCTCTCTCTCTCTATCTCTATCTCTATCTTTCTCTATCTATCTATCAAACTTGCCAGCTATCAAGCAAGTTAGCTCGCTGTCTTCTGTTATGACTGAAATTATTGGCACATTCTAATGTTTCTTAGTTGATTGAAAATGATTACAAAAAAATGTTACCCAGTAAATATTTCTTGGAAAATAAACAGAGTAATAGATATGTGATAAGTAAATACATAGACATTCATTTTATATATTTAATTTTAAATAATTGAAAAGAATATTTCCAAAATTAAAAGATTAAAAGTCAATAGTGATGTTAGCCGAAGTAGAACAGAGAGAAAGTATGTGTGTGTGTGTGTGTGTGTGTGTGTGTGTGTTTTGTGTTTGAGAACGATAGAGGTTTCTTTATTTAATGGCATATCAACGTTCGTGGGTTCTTAAAAGTCAAAACCATCCTTGGACAAAAAAAGCAGTGATTCTATGTAACCCATATCTGGTAGGGGGTTCATGCCTTTTGAAAGTGAGAGGCCGCAATCAAACACTTTAGTTATTCTGCCATGGAGACGAGAGAGAGAGAGAGAGAGAGAGAGAGAGAGAGAGAGAGAGAGTTTAATTTGGTTTTGTTATATGGCATATCAACCATTATAGGTTATTCAATGCCAAACCTAGTATATTTATATATATTAGATATATATTATATTTTCCAAAGCTCCAGCATCACTGAAGCATTACCCTCAGATTATTTACTGTCATATCTAGGACACTGGTTACGAAGATTTTACCCATCTGCAGAGAAGCAGTAGGTGTATTCTACAACCCCAGTCAACTGGGTTGAGGGAGAAAGCGTATGTGTGTGTGTGTGTGTGTGTGTGTGAAAGAGAGAGAGAGAGAGAGGAGGGGGCAATCTACACTATGTTAAAATCCAGATTAGTCTACCTTATATGTTTTGTGATCTGCGCGTACTATTCACCTTGTAGCACCAAATAAATTAAGTAAATCTGCTCAAAAACTTGACGCTATCAAAATTCTTCATAGCTGGCAGATAAATAAACATATATAAGTATATCAACTTTGTCCTGATTGCTAAGAATGAATAAAAGATATAATCACGAATTTTGAAATCTTTGTCAATTGGCAAAATCCTAGGTTGCTGTCGCATGTCTTTTTTTGGTCAAAAGTGTCTTTACTCCCGTTTCGGATTAAACGTCCTCCATTTTGTTTTTTAGCAGCCACTTTTTTTGGCTCCACTCTCAAAGTACCACTAACTTACTCTAAAAAAGAAGAAATAAAATAACCAAGGCGTTCATCCTGTCTGTCAATTGTTTGTCCTTTAAATTCTCGTCACAAAAGGAAGAAGATATGATATTCAGGGGTATTAGTAAAGTCTAACTAGTTAAAAGATTTAGTCTTTATCTGCCGAAGAGTTCAACCATTGATCAGTCGGTCAGTTGCTTGTGATTGTATTTACAAAGCGAGATGGATACACAGTAGACAAATGGGGAAATCGATTTTACTTATAAATTCTTCTTATGCAAAATCATCCGTAAAGACCTTTAAAGTTTGATGTTGTACAGTAGGCGTTACCTTTGAGAGAATCGACTGGCAGTATCTCCCTCTGCCTCATCACTATCGCATCTATCATTATGACTCTGTTTCAATCTATGTCTTTCTACCACCACCGCCACCGTTTCATCGTTTGCCAAATCGTCTGTCATCTTTTCCCCTACTAATCTTACTGCTTCATCTCGTTCATGGCATGTGTAGTCAAAATGTTCTTCATTGTCCTGTTCTATTTCTTTTCTACTACAGACTCCTTTCTCATACACTCTATCTCTTTCCATTGCTATAGCGTGGTATTAATCTCTCTCTCTCTTTCTCTCTCTCTCTCTCTCTCTCTCTCTCTCTCTATCTATCTATCTATCTTTGACTCTTTCTTTCTTTTTTGAATCTATCTATCTATCTATCTATCTATCCGAGCCCAGTCAGTTAAGGCTGTATAATATGCCAACTGCATACCTGCATAAGGGTAAGACTCCTTGAGAAGTGTTCTTGGTATGATACTAAACTAATGATGGTGAAGCCCCACTCACGAAGCTTTGGAGAACGTGGAGTACTCCTTCATTTTCATTACTCCTAGGTCCTCACTGACTCGGAATGATAGTACCTGTTAGGGTTCCATCTGTCGATCAAATAGAAATATTTAATCATATATTATACTTGAAGCCATTTAACTATGTGCAAATAAATGAGCTCTGGCTCGTTAAAAAATGTTATCTTTAAACTATTCATTTAGAAATAATAAACATATTCAGTTCATATATTTATAAAGAGGATTTGGAAGTGAATAACCTACAAGGGCTGATATGCCGTTAAACACAAGAAAACAAACAAAACCCAAATCTATCTATCTATCTATCTATCTATCTATCTTATCGCTCAGAAATAACTACATTATTACTGACTTCTGTAATAAAAGTTAGTTTTCTTTTAAACGAAGTATACCGTGATTTCATTATTTCTCTACTACGGGCAATATGTAACACAAGGTCAGTTTTCTAGCTGAGTACAGCTGTTTTGAGTTCAATCTCTTCCTACATATAGACTGGTTTCCTAACCGAGACTAAAAATCTAAACCTGACCGACTATTTATTCATAGCTGGGGTGGGGTAACAGATCGATTCATGCCTTTCCCAATGGACTTAGCACAAACTGAAACGCAAGAAACTTTGGCCAGGATTTAAACAAGGGTAGCCGATTAAATTTCTAATGTCTCTGTTACACTAATCATGCCTCCCTCTTACAATCAAAATGTATATTGTTTCGTAGTGGTTATTACTAAACTCTACCGCACCGAAATTATGGTGCTAAAAATATGAAAATTTAGTTGTTCAAAAATATGTCTAGCTTTTTCCGTAGAAAGAAAGAAAGAAAACACGGAAAGAAAGAAAGAAAGAAAGAAAACATGTGAAGAAAGAAAGAAAGAAAACATGGGAAGAAAGAAAGAAAACATGGGAAGAAAGAAAGAAAGAAAGAAAGAAAGAAAACATATGAAGAAAGAAAGAAAGAAAGAAAGAAAACATGTGAAGAAAGAAAGAAAGAAAGAAAGAAAGAAAACATGTGAAAAAAGAAGAAAAGAAAGAAAACATGCAAAGACAGAAAGAAAGAAAGAAAGAAAAAAACATGTGAAGAAAGAAAGAAAGAAAGAAAGAAAGAAAGAAAGAAAACATGGTTAGAAAGAAAGAAAGAAAACGTGAAAAAAGAAGAAAAGAAAGAAAACATGCAAAGAAAAAAAGAAAGAACGAAAGAAAGAAAGAAAGAAAGAAAGAAAGAAATAAAAAAATGTGAACAAAGAAGAAAAGAAAGAAAACATGCAAAGAAAGAAAGAAAGAAAGAAAGAAAGAAAGAAAGAAAGAAAGAAAAATGTGAAAAAAGAAGAAAAGAAAGAAAACATGCAAAGACAGAAAGAAAGAAAACATGTGAAGAAAGAAAGAAAGAAAACATTGGAAGAAAGAAAGAAAGAAAACGTGAAAAAAGAAGAAAAGAAAGAAAACATGCAAAAAAGAAAGAAAGAAAGAAAGAAAACATAATGAAAGAAAACAAAAGAATTATGCAATTCTATTTTTAGTCAGTTTCAATACTGTAAAATATGGTTATAAATAAAACTTTAAAAAAATCAATTCTGATTGTATAAAATATTCCACTAGAAAAATTAAAATCTCCTTATTTTTGGCTAAAAGCAAAATTAACTTGAAAGAATTTGTCGGGATTTACTTACTGCCAAAAGTCTATCTATCTATCCAGCTATCTATCGTTGTATAGTAGCTAACACACAAGACTGTGACTTTGTAGTAAGCGATATTAACTTCACATTTAAAGTAATACCTTTCGGGAAATGCATGACCCCCCCTTACACCTCCTGCTGTGGATTAGACAGTACCACGATTCTTCTTCTACAAGGATGACTTTTGCATTAAATAACCCCCGAAAGTTGATATCCCATTAAAGAATTAACGAAAAATCTATCTATTTTTGTCTGTTTTTTCTATTATATTCAAATATCATTGTAATGCATTTTGTTGAATAATCAGGAAATAATACGTACGTGTTAGAGATGGATGAGAAGCCGAAACATCAATCGAAACTTATGATCAAGTGAATTTGTTAGATAAGAATTTTATATTTGAGTACAGCTTCCTTCAAAATGGCCCAATGATGTACACCAACATATATACATAACTCCCAACCTGGTGTTACTGCCACTTCAATAAGAATTGTTGTAAGAAAACTACCAGAGAATATGTAGGATTTGTTTAAATGAAGTGTCCTTTAGTCGAGGCGTTAACTACTTTCTAATATGTTAGAACAAATATACCGAGGAGAATATTTCGGTAGAAAACAAAATTTATCTTTATATATATTTTTAAAAGCAAAAAAAAAAAGAAGCATTTTTTTACCATTACTAGGATTTGCCAAAATCATCAAGATATATAACATTGGCAAACCACATGCACACACACATATATATAAGTAAAGTCGGCGACCATAGTCGAGGGCGACTCGAAGGCTCCCTTTTCAATTGCTACTACATCGAGGTGTTGGGGAAGGCGCTACTCCTTTTCCTGGATAACTTCACTTTACCCTTGATACGTTCCTTTTATTGCTGAGTGTTACCATTTTAAAAGTATGACGCGACCTGGGATTGAACCGAGGTCTCCCGGACCATTTGCGAACACTCTACCCACTTGCCCATTATACATATATATATATATATGTGTGTGTGTGTGTGTGTGTGATGGGATTATTTACGCATAGATCAATACTTATGTTTGTCGAATGTTTTGAGATGAAGTCGAATGGGCGAATATCGGAAGCGATTGCATCGGACGACTGAAATCATTTAAATCAATCGAACAGAAAGAAATGAAGAAATAAAGAAAAAATACATTTGAAACAAGAAAGAAAAAGGAAAGAAAGAAAGAAAGAAAGAAAGAAAACGTGTAGAAAGAAAGAAAGAACAGCCAAGAAAAAAAAAGAAAATGAGATAGACAAATAAAACGACTGATTCTAGAAGGTTATAGTTGGAGATGACAAAAGAAAGAAAGTGAAAGATCGAACGAGAGAGAGAGAGAGAGAGAGAGGAGATATATTAAACTGAGATGTATCTACTTGAGTTGAATATATATATATATATATATATATATATATATATATATATATATATATATATATATATTTCAACTGTAAAACGAAATAAAACTGAGTATAAAGTTACAGCTGAGTTTTCCATAGACGATTCTCAGGTCAGCCAATATCGAAACGTCTCGTGAAACTCAAAATCGTGAATTTTCAACTATTGTTATTTGATTTTGTGATTGAAATATTTTGATATTGCTGTGTATTTTTGTGTACCGAGCACAGCATTTTTTTTAAATTTAAAATACCTCCAACTGTCAATTTTAATTCTATTTGCACACACATACACACGATCTCTTATATATATATATATATATATATATATATATATATATATATATATATAAAATGACAAACAGTAACCAGTTATTTAGCTTTTTATAGGGCATTTATTTTTGACTTGGGAAAAGGCCTAATAGTGGATGAAGCCAGTTTAAAAACTGTCCAAAATACCAGCTCATTGGCATAGTGGTTAGAGTGTTTGCTAATGGTTTGGAAGACTAGGATTCAATCCCAGGTCAAGCCATTCTAAATACTCAAAAATTTTACTTGATACCGCCTTCTTAACACTCATAATTATAAGGTACAGATCAAGGGTAAGTGGAGCAATCCATAGAAAGGATTTGCTCCCTCCCCTATACAGCGGTGTAGTAACTATTGAAAAGGAAGCCTTCTGGTCGCCCTCGATGACAGTGGACCAACAACAACATTAGTCCAAGAACGGGTACTTTCAACCATTTTTCGACCATGTTGAGAGAAGGGCTACTCTTAATTTCTGGAGTTAAGTTTTTTCTGTGATGATTAACTTTTTTTTAAATAGGAGTGTTCATCATAGGAAAAGACCTTAACACCAAAACACATGACAATCAACGTGTTTGACAATGACTAACGATAACCGAATGTATCCATGCGTGAATTATACGATTAGAGATTTCGGACAATTTTTAAACTGCTATAAAAAAAACGTAAGTCTACTGTTTTCTCTTTGTTGTTTTATTTTGTCTTTCTTAAAAGAGTAATATATTTTGGGAACAAATTGCATTATCAGATCAAAATCAGCAATAATGTAGAAAATTTTAGATTAAGTTGGATGATTTCAGAAAAAAATTGTAAGAAAAAGTATTTGAAAGTGCATTTTTGGAAAGTATCGGATGAATTACTTAACAAAATTTGATCCGTATACAGATATTGTATTAATAGTAAATCTGTTTTGTGCAATGATCCTTTTTTACGGTTGATGAACAGAGATGCCGAAGTAAGCTTAAAAGTAATAATATATAAATATAACCTCAGTTGCAATATCTCGCTTACAAAAAAGAAAAAAAAAAAAAAGAAAAAAAGAAAGCCAATTAAAAGCTGAATACAGGATCCTTGTCGGTGAATTTCTTTTCAGAATTATTTTTTCCATAAATGTCATCTCTGCATTCTGTGGAACTGGTTAATTGCAAAAATTATTTTAATCTTGCAGAAATATTTATTTTGATGGAGGAGTATTACTCAGAATGCTCCACGCTTCCTCAGATGTTTGTTTCTTTATGGCATATCAACCTTCCCGGGTTATCTAATGCCAAATCCATCCTTCAATAAGAACAGTAAAGGTACTATTTAACCCATAGCTGGGAGGATAAGAGGGTTCTTCCCAAGGGTATTTGTCCAAAAGTGAGCGTAATTGGACGACTGAAATTCGAACTCACTTACTACGATTCCGCAGTCCATCGCTTTAACCATTACACCACGACGATGCTCCCACTGCAGGTGTGGTTTGTCGTTAAATGTTTCGTGGCTGAGAAGTGCAAACCCTGTGAGATTTACAGGATAATGTTTGATATGCACAGAGAAGCATGTCTTAGTCAAATGAAAGTTTACGAATGGACTTAATTGTTTTATGGTTGGTTGGTTGGTTGGTTTTATGGCATATCAACCTTTGTAGGTTATTTAACGCTTAATCCATTTTTAGGCAAAAAGTCAGTTCTATTTCAAACAATTCGGTTTAGTATAAGTATGCTGTTTAAATGTAAGTAAAGTAAAGTTGTCTCCCTTTAGTCGAGGGCGACGCGAAGGCTCCCTTTTTAATAGCTACTACACCGATGTGTAGGGAAGGGCGCGACTCCTTTCCCTAGATTGCTCCACTTTACTCTTGATATGAACCTTATAATGCTGAGTGTTAAGCAAGGAGGTATCAAGTACCATTTTTAAAGTCTTTGGTATGACTCGACCTGGTATTGAACCCCGGTCTCCCGGACCATTCGCGAACACTCTACCCACTACGCCAATAAGAAACCAGCTAATTGTGAAAGACATTTCTATTTCTAGCTATTCAGTTTAGTCAAGCAGTTCTAATTCAGTTTAGTATAAGTACAAATTTTGTTTACACACAGTTAAATATCAAAACAGCTCTATATTAAACAAATCAGTTTGATGTAAGTACAGTTTCAATGTCAAACACAGTTCCATTTCAAATAATTCACTTTAACATAAATAAGCATGCTGTTTAAATGTATGTACGGTTTAATTGTTAAAAACATTTCTATTTCAAACGATTCAGTTTAGTCAAATAATCAAGTTGAGCATAAGTATGCCGTTAGTTCAATTTAACCCATAGATAGGACCCTATCAGGTGCTACCAGGCCGGGCCAGAGTAGACCTGGGAGCAATGGCAATGAAGGGGTGCTCCGCATTCCCAAAGATCCAGTATCACTGGAACCTCACCATCAGATTGTTTAGTGTCATATCCAGGACACAGTTTTTTGGGGTGGGTCTTACCCTTCTGCTGAAAAGCAGTTGGTGTATTCTACAGACGCAACCGACTGGGCAATTAATTATTTAAAGAAGCTTGAAATATTATTAAAAATCAAGACAAGACCACAATAGCGAGCATACCTGAAATGGTAGATTCAGTTAATACGCTCATTTTAGCTGACAAGAGTTACCAAAGTGGATATTTCTGAACAACTGGGAATTTCTGTGGGTACAACAAACAAAATTGTTCATGATCAGCTCACTTTTTCTGAGGTCAGTTGTTGGGTTTCATCTGGATCAAAAAAAGTCACATACTGCAGCGATAACGCAGGAAATTATGTTCGTGGTGTAATGGTCATCGTCGTAGGAGATGTACACCGCGACACAAGTTCAAATCCTAGACGATGCAGATTGCTTTTCACATAGTACTATTACTCTTGGGAAAGGTATGAATCCAATCATTCTCCCTCCAGCGATGGGTAAATTGTAGGACAGACTGGATTCTTTAGCCTTATTTTGGCAATCAGTCGAGGAGAAGGAAAACTCTCAATTCAAACTTGTTACACTCCGCTTAAAAGTTGATCTTTTGTCACATCCTGCCTGAGTGGACGGGTTGGTAAATATATATAACACAGGAAAGTATCTGTGAATTTGATTGGGAACAGGTGGTACATCCTCTGTACTGTCCAGATCTGGTCTCCTCCGATTTCCTCTTGTTTGGTTTTGTCAAAGAATGTTTGCATGGAACAAAGTTTTCAAGCGATGATAAACTGAAGAACATTGTGAGCAAGTGGCTAAAAACTCTCACAAAATGTTTTAAAGAATGACGATATATATATATATATATATATATATATAATGAAACGCAGTTTCTTCCAAGCAGCAGCCGTATCGATAATGCTGTGTGGATGCACCACTTGGATGCTAACAAAACGGCTGGAGAAGAAGCTTGACGGCAACTACACAAGAATGTTGTGGGCAATATTAAACAAGTCCTGGCGGCAACACCACACAAAGCACCAACTATACAGCCACCAGCCTCCCACCACGAAAACAATCCAAGTTAGACGAACCAGATTCGCAGGACACTGCTAGAGGAGCAGGAACGAGCTCATTAGTGAAGGACTCCTATGGACCCCCACATATGGCCGAGCTAAAGCAGGACGACCAGCTAGAACATACATACAGCAGCTGAGTGAGGATACGGGATGCAGCCCAGAAGACCTGCCAGAGGCGACGAGCGATAGGGAAAAGTGGCGAGAGAGGGTCAGGGATATCCGTGCTGGCGGCACGACATGATGATCATGATATGTATATATATATATATATATATATCCCATTCTACCGCACAAACATTTGCCCAGTCGGCTGAGACTGTAGAATACACCGACTGCTTCTCTGCTGAAAGATAAGACCTCCTCCCCAACAAGTATCCTGGATAAGACGTTGAACAATCTGATGCTGAGGTTCCTGTAATAATGGAACTTTAGGGAATGTGGAATACGCCTTTCATTGCCATTGCTCCCAAGTCCAATCTGGCACAGAGTCGTAGCACCTGATAAGATCCTATCTATGGGCCAAATAGAACTAAAATGCGTACTTATGCGAAGCCGAATTGCTTGAAATAGAACTATTTTGAGATTTAAGCTACGTACTTATGCTAAACAGAATTGTTTGAAATGGAACTGTTTTTGACACTGAAACTGTACTTATGCTAAACTAAATTGTTGGAAAAACTGTTTTGACATTCAACTGTGTGTAAACAAAAACTATACTCATTGTTTTGATTTGATTGGGATAACGCAGAATAACCCGCTATCTCCCCCTGTTGTGTTTTTTAGATCCAGACAACGAATCACACGCTAATCGTAGTCGCCTCTTAGTAATAAGGTGATTGCCACCGCACAATTAACTAAGAAAAAAAACACCTACCCCCAGAAACAACGAACAACACAACTTTGCAACAACAACAATATTTAGTGCATATAAAAGAAAATGTCATCCAACAATTTTTACATTCAACGATCTTACATAAGAGCAAATTCTGTTTGAGACCGTCAGGTATTTGACTGAGACTAGCTTATCTTTTATCATCTACTCAGACAGTTTGGCAGAAGACAATCTTTACGGCAGTTATGTTTGTTTTTCTTCACAGTGTAATAATTGGACGGCTTCCTCACTTTCTCTACTCAGGGCTGTCAGGTACTGGGTCAATAAAGTTCAGAGCTCAGAAAATCTGTTTCGTCTGACTTCGATCTCATCCCGTCTAAACACATTTAGTCCTGGTTTGACGACGGTCTCGTCCCGTCTAGTTTTGTCTAACGAGTCTCACTATTTCCGTTTCGACTAACCCTGTTCCGACTTTGATTTGACTCCCACCTCGTCTAATTCTGTTTCTCTTTCGGTTTAATTTATGCATATTTGTAACTCGGTCAGGGTCGGGGCGGGGAGTTTGCTTCAAAAGGCCATCAACTTTCAGTGGAATTCTCAACCGAATTACAGGGCTAAATTTAGATAGATAAGTTTGCTTTGATCAGGACGGATAACCTTGAAATGTCAACATTGTGTTTTCATAATTTTTTTTTTTTTGTCATTGGTCATTTTAAGAATTCCCTTTTCATCAAACGAATCATAAATAACAATGACCCTGGGGTGTCAACATTTTGTTTTTATAATTCTCTTTCGTCACCAAATAATTCCGATGTTGACGATTACCTTTGATCAACACACATGGTATATTCTTTTTTTATTATAACGAAAAATTTCATAATAAAATTTTTGCTATAAGATAAACAAAATGATTCTTTTTACATTGCTTGTCAAAAATCATTTACGCTATTATTCATTCGCAATGTATTTTTTCTAGTCTTGTAAAATCCACATAAACTCCTTTTTCCTCGTCTGAATATTAAACCCCTTCTGACAGTTCCTTAACTCTGCTGGGTTATATTTCTATTTGAGACTAATCATTTGGAGTGAAAACAGCCTCCAAAAACTATCGAAAAAACCCAACAACCACAAATGCCTTAAAACTAAAAACGGCACAATATCAATTAGCAGGCATATATATAAAGGAACAGACAGAATACATACAAAATCAGATAGATAAGATTAGAGACTCGGTGGAAGATAGACAATCTAGAATAGCCTGGCAAACAATAAACGAAGTGAGCAGAAGAAAGAACACAGCCAAAGCAAAACTTAAAGCAGCAAACCAACAAGAAAAAATAAAACTGTGGAAACAGCACTTCGAAAACTTACTTGGAAACCCACCAAAAATAACACATGAACCAATCACCAGAATAATTAGCAAACAATTAGACATTAAGCTAGGACCGTTCACACAAGAAGAACTCGACTCGGTTCTCAGAAAAATTAAAAATAGGAAAGCTGCAGGGCTGGACGAAATTCCCCCGGAAGTATGGAAGACCAGACAATTCGACGACATACTGTTCCGACACTGCAACGCAGTATACAATCAAAATCCGATAGATAGATGGATGAAGGGATGCATACTCCCCTTCCCTAAAAAGGGGGACCTCGGATTAGCCAAAAACTACCAAGGCATAACACTTACATCCATAGCAGCCAAAATCTACAATGCCCTACTACGAAACCGAATAGAACCCAAAATCGACAACATACTTAGAAAAAACCAAAATGGCTTCCAAAGAAATAGATCCACGACCTCACAAATATTAACCATCCGCAGAATCCTTGAAGGTGTACGGGCAAAGAACCTACAAGCGACATTTTTATTTGTCGACTTTACCAAGGCTTTCGACTCCATTCACAGAGGAAAGATGGAACAAATACTACTAGCGTACGGCATACCTAAAGAAACCGTAGCGGCAATAACGATTCTCTATAGAAACACTAAAGTAAAAGTACGATCACCGGATGGAGACACAGAATACTTTGACATTGTAGCAGGAGTACTACAAGGGGACACGCTGGCCCCGTACCTCTTTATCATTTGTCTAGACTACGTACTTAGAACATCGATTGACAAAATCAAAGAGAATGGCTTCGAACTGACGAAGAAAAGAAGCAGAAGGTACCCCGCAACAACAATAACCGATGCCGACTACGCCGATGACATAGCGATACTGGCAAATACACCTGACCAAGCCGAAACACTTCTGCATAGTTTGGAACGAGCAGCAGCAAGCATAGGCCTCTATGTTAATGCACACAAAACGGAATATATGTGCTATAACCAAACGGGGGACATCTCCACTCTAGAAGGAACCCCTCTTAAACTAGTAGACTAATTCACGTACCTAGGAAGCAGCGTCGAATCAACCGAAAAGGACATCGAAACGAGGTTGACGAAAGCATGGACAGCTATCAATAGGCTATCGATTATATGGAAATCAGACCTAACCGATAAAATGAAACGCAGTTTCTTCCTGGCAGCGGTCACATCGATACTGCTATATGGATGCACTACATGGACGCTAACAAAACGGCTGGAGAAGAAACTAGATGGCAATTACACAAGAATGCTGCGTGCAATCCTGAACAAGTCCTGGCAGCAACACCCCACAAGACACCAACTGCACGGCCACCTGCCCCCTATCACGAAAACTATTCAAGTTAGACGAACCAGACATGCAGGACACTGCTGGAGAAGCAGAGATGAACTCATAAGAGATGTACTCTTATGGATCCCCACACATGGCCGCGCAAAAGCAGGACGACCAGCTCGAACGTACATTCAGCAGCTATGTGAGGATACAGGATGTTGTCCTGAAGACCTACCTAGGGCGATGAACGATAGGGAGGAGTGGCGAGAGCGGGTCAGGGATATCCGTGCTGCCAGCACGATATGATGATGATGATATTTAAGCCCATCAATCCTATTCAACACCAGTCATTCATTTGCACACGGTTAAAAAAATGGTTCCAAGTATTGCTTGCAATTTAACTTCAGTAATTTGTTTGCACACAGTTAAATGGTTTCAAGTATAGAAAATGATTAGATATTTCTATTTGACCCACAGATGATACTTGAACAGGAACTACCATTCCGACTCAGAGTGGACCTGGAATTAATGGCAATGAAGACGTACTCCGCATTCGCCAAAAGTCCGGGACTAGAACCTAGCTATCAGGTTCAATTCAGAGTCATATCCGGGACATTAGTTTTATTTGACCTATTGATGGGACTGTAACAGGTACTACCACTTGGGTCAGAATGGACCTGGGAATAATGGCAAAGAAGGAGTACTTCACTTTCCCCAAAGTTTCAAAACTAGAGCCTCACCAACTGAGAGTTTAGTATCATATTCAGGATACTCAGTTGGGCGAGGATGAGGGTTCTTAACCCTTTACAGAGATGCAGTCGGCGTCTTCTACTGCCCACATCGACTCAGTTGAAAAGGAAAAGGAGGAGTGTTAAATGTTAGACATTACCACTTTTTATATAAGTTGCTTCACTCTGAGAATATCATCTGTTAGATGTCAAATTTTAAAATGACTTAAATTTAAAGCGTCAGTCTGGATCCTTTCTGATCCCTTCTTGTATATTCACCCTTCGACAGAATATTTTCGCTCAAGTTTAACTTTGGATCAATTATATTCTTAAGACCACGAAGTATAAATCTTTCATTCAGATCCTACAATTTCCCGCTGGAATGATTAAAATATCATATAATTTTTGTTCGCTAATGGTCCGGAAGACCGGGGTTCAATCCCAGGTCAAGTCATACCAAAGACTCAAAAAATGGTACTTGATGCCGCTTTGCTTAACACTCAGCATTAGAAGGTGAGGATCAAGGGTAGAGTGGAGTAATCCAGGGAAAGAAGTAGTGCCTTCCCGTACACTCGGTGTAGTAGCTGTAGAAAAGGGAGCCTTCGAGTCACCCTCGACCACTGTCGCTAACTTTACTTTTCTTACATGAATGCGCTCTTCACGTAACATCATCTTATTTATTTCTTGAGGAATAACTAACAAATAAATGGAGGGCGTTAATACTGTTGGCTAGAGCAAGTGTTCTGCTACAAAATATTACTTTTCCTCACCGCCACCATCACTGCCTATACATTTTTGTCGGGGATAGAACAAAAGCCTGAATAACTTACAAGCAAAATTCCTTAACCTACTTTCTCATAACATTAGAGGACTGTTTAGCACAACGGTTATCGTCGTATGAAATGAAATCATCAAACTGAGTTCAAACCCTGGACGAAGCAGTCGGTGCTTCGCTTCGCTTTAATCCTCTTGGGAACAGTATGAACCAACCAGTTCTCTTCTGGGCTATAGATAGATAGTTGGATAGACTGAGTAAAGCAATCTATGAAAAAGATAACCCTGAATTCGAACCAGTAAACCTTGTGTATCATATTGCTCGTAGTAGATAGGTTGGGTAAATATATACGTTTTCACAAAAATTGCAGCTTCTTTTTCTGGAAAATGTTGTCTGCGTAATCCATCTTTTAATGACTCGATTCATATTGATCAGATGGCAGAGATACCGCTCATTCGTTCCGTTTTCACCTGTGCTGCCATAGCTGAAACGTTTCCTTTACTGCTCAGCTAAAATGTCAATTGGTGTATATTTTTCCTGATTCAACAACCTACATCTGCCATTTTTGCCAGACTGTGAGGTATCTATTGAAGAGGAGTATACTTCAACCTAGTTTTAACTATCGGTTGGGGTTGTAGATAATGCAGACTTCACCTCTGCAAATTAGTAACATCCCATTCTGAACAAGGGTTCTGGGTAGGACAAAAAAACCATCTAATGTTTTGTATCCAGTTCTGGAGCTTTAGGAAATGTGGTACATCCCTTCATTGCTATTACTCACAGCTCCACTCTCTCTCTCTCTCCCTCTCTCTCTTTCTCTCTCTCCCTCTCTTTCTCTCTCGGGGTCGTTGTAGCTGTTAGAGTCCAGTCTATGGATCAAATAAAATTTTCTATCATTCAATATATAATTAAAACCATTTGTTGTATACTTTAAATATACGAGGTGCAAACGAGAAGTTTCCAGACTTTTTTCGTATGGGCATTTAAAATTGTCATAGATTCTTGAAAATTCACTATGTTATTGCTATACATCTTATGAGATGACTGACCAATGTTTATGATTTCAAGTTCAAGTGAACAGCTACAGGAGCAATTGGAATACACCCTACTAAAGCCTGATTGTCACAGCTGGTGAATTTCTAAAATGTAATCTGGACATTAGGACACTTTAGAAGAACGATATGCAATAAAATTATGTATAAACTTGGAAACAATGCAGCCACAGAAACGTATGGAATGCTTCAGACTGCTTTTGGAGCATATTGCATGAATCGAGCATCAGTTTTTAAGTGGCATAAGAGATTCAAGGAAGGCAGTGAGTCTGTGAGGGATGATAAGAGGTGTGGGAGGAGTAAGGAAGTCAATACACCAGAGTTGATTGGCCAAACGGTTAGCGTTAGGCTTAGGGTTACTACGTTGAGGTTTTAAGTGAGTTCAGGAAGAGATTCCACCGGAAGAGGCCAGCACTCTTCAAATCGGGTCAGTGGCATTTCCATCAGGAAAATACACCAGTCCACAACTCCATCCTTGTCACATACTATTTGACTAAGATGGGAATCAAGACAGTTCCTCATCCTCTCTATAGTCCAGACCTTGCTCCCCGTGACTTTTGGTTATTCCCTAAGCTTAGAGGTGGGGGTGTCCTTGTGGTGTAATGGTTAAAGCGATGGACTGCGGAATCGTAGTAAGCGAGTTTGTACTCCAGTCGCGCTATTACGTTCACATTCGGGCAAATACCCTTGGGAAAGGTATGAACCCCCTCATCCTCCCAGCTATGGGTTAAATAGTACCACTACTGTTCTTCTAGGAGAATGGCTTTGGCATTAAATAACCCACAAAGAGTTGATATGCCATTAAACAAAGAAACCTAAGCTCAGGGGCTGTCGTTATGAGACAATTGAGGAGATGAATTAGGCTATGACGAAGGTCATTGACACGCTCACACAAGAGGACTTCCATGGGGCCTTGGAACGGTACAACAAGTGGATTGCAGCCTGAAGAGATTACTTCTAAGGGGATTAGAGTTTCATGTGTGTACTATCAATAAAAGTGCCCATACGAAAAAAGTCTGGAAACTTATCTAATGCACCTCGTACATATGTAAAAACACAGGCAAATACAATACATATTCGATACAGGTGGAAACATGCGGACTCTGTTGTTCAGATACGAACGGTTTATTAACTTCTGACTTCAGTTCATTGACACCAGGAGAAAGACACAATTCTTAAAAGTCTTTCGTCATCACACCCTCAACATCTCAATTCATCTCTGCCGGCCGAGATCCGAAAAACTCAACTCTTCGACTTAATGACCCAATCTCAACTCAATGGCAGAGAACTCAATTCTCTGCCCCCAATGGTTCAATCTAGACCCTCAACTGAGTCTTTTTCAAAATCCTCAAATTCTCAGGACCATCTCTTCCGGGCATGACGTCATCCACACTCCTGCCCCCATTTCCTGTCTGGCGGTTTCAAATAATCTAACTTAACCTTATTTACCTTCTCTCTTCTTTGACAAATCTTGTAGTATGCCAGCAATAGTGCAAAAGGTTAATATTAAATTAGATAAGAATATTTGATAAATAGAATCATTAACGTTAAATGGCAATCCTTAAAACGATCAGTGTGCAAAAAATTATTAATATTAAATAGAATTGCTTTCTGGTTGGTTGGCTGGTTGGTTTGTTTTACGGCGTATTAACCCTTTTCGGCTCATTTAACGCCGAATTAAATCTTTAAAAAATCAGTTTAGTATAAGTATAGTTTTTGTTTACAATTAGTTAAATGTCAAAACAATTCTATTTCAAATAATTCAGTTTAGTATAAGTATGCAGTTTTGTTCTATTTAAAAAAGGTCTCTATCAAACAGTTCAGTTTAGCATGAGTACGCCATTTAAATGTCAAAACAGTCCTATTTTAGTCAAACTTCTCATTCAAACTATTCAGTTTAGTATAAGGATAGTTTTTGTTTACACACAGTTAAATATCAAAACAATTCTATTTCGAACAATTCAGTTTAGCATAAAAAGAGTTCTATTTCAAGCAGTTCAATTTAGCACAAGTATGCATTTTAGTTCTATTTAACCCGTAGATAGGACCCTATCAGGCGCTACCACTCCAGGCCAGAGTGGACCTGGGAACGATTGCAATGACGAGGTACACCGCATTCCCCTACGTTCCAACATTACTAGAACCTCACTAACAAATTGTTGTGTGTCATATCCAGAACATTCGTTGGGTGGGGGCTCTTACCTCTCTGCTGAGGTGCTGTCTGTATATTCTACAGTCCCAGCCAACTAAGCAAAGAATTGTTTGCAGTAAATAGCAATTCTTGAGGTTGTTTTATTTTGTGCAAACAATTGATAAATATCAAATTCGAGGAAAATACTAGATAAATAGAATTACTAATATTAAATAGCTATACGTGAAACTGTTTAACTGTGTGCAAACAAATGAGCTCTGACTCATTTAAAAGGAAGTTGCATATAACCTCTTCACTTATAAATCACACGCACACACACATGCGCACATACACACACAAATATAAATATATAAACAGAATTTGGCATTGAATAACCATTAAGGGTTGATATCCCATTAAATCATATAACCTAACTGAATCTGTGGAATGTCTGAAAGGAGATTTGTAATTTGATTCTTGGGCTTTACGAAACCGGAAGTGCCAGTTCTGCTATTCTGGAAGGAAAATGGAAGCTGCAGTTCCACTATTGTTACTTGTGACAAAGGTGGTAAGACTCTCTCTTACTTTCTCCCTCTCTCTTTCTCTCTCTCTCTCTCTCCTGCTCTCTCTCACCTGCTCTTTCTCTCTCTCCTGCTCTCTCTCTCTCCTGCTCTCTCTCCTGCTCTCTCTCTCTCCTACTCTCTCTCTCCTACTCTCTCTCTTTTTTCTCTCTCTCTCTTTTTTTCTCTCTCTCTCCTGCTCTCTCACTCTCCTGCTCTCTCTCTTTCTCTCTTTCTATTTTTCTCTCTCACCTGCTCTCTCTCACCTGCTCTCTCTCTTTCTCTCTCTCTCTTTCTCTCTCTCTCTCTCCTGCTCTCACTCACCTGTTCTCTCTCTCTCTTTCTCTCTCTCCTGCTCTCTCTCTCTCTCTCTTTCTCTCTCTCTCTCTTTTGGGAGCTGAGATTTGACTGGTCTTGTATCAAATTCATCTATTACCTTCAGGAGGAATTGAGACTAATGCCTTTTTGTCAAAGTCCTGCAGTTTGAGAGAACGCAGATAATAAATTAGCATTAGATTTATAAGAACATTAATTTTATTAGAACATGAGGGCATTGGCTTTAAACGAACATAGAAATTCTATCTCGATTTCTTGATTTCGCTAGTTGCATGGAGGACTTACTCCTCACACAAATATATATAATGTTATTTTTACAAATGAAGGGAGAAAAACAGACAGACAGAGAAAAATGAGTGAAGGAACATTGCAGAGAGATGATCGATTAATTGATTTTAACGGTATGTCAAATTGGAATATAATAGCAGAGGGATTTCGGTTCATGCCTTTGGGTTTAGTTAGGCTGAGAACCTTTCGGCTCAGCACATGGGTTAGTTAGGTGCAACCTTGATGCAGGTGGTAACGCGTGCGCGCGCACAGAGCGGACATGCCACTCAGAGATGTCCCAATAGCCTGAGATGATGAAACAGGTGACAAAGTGCGGGTGACGTCATGCACCGAAAGCGCGCAGAGGATTTTGGGAATTTCGAAGAAAGTTAAGAGAGTTGAAACTAGACGCCGAACGAGGAGGTTCGACTTTTGAGGCTCGCTGAGGCGAGACGAATTTGTGCGGCATGGCTGCCGCACGAGATAGGGGCCAGATAAAGAAGCCAGCATAAAAAGATTGTGTCTCTCTCCTTATGTCGAAACCTTTAACTCAAAAGTAATAAAAAGGTTTCGTTCCTGAACAAAGAATTCGTTACGTGTTTTCGAATTTCGAGGTTCCTATGTTCTTTGTATATATATGTTCTATGCGTATATGTTCTACGTTATCTATATGTGGTTATGAACATTCGATGTCCATTTCACCCATTATGCAATAAAATTGTCTAAGTTTATTTTAAGTCAACAGATTACGGAATAACATTCATTGTATAGTCATATTTATATTTTTCATGTTATTTTTTAATATTCTTTTTGTATACGGTTCTATCGATTACAAAAAATTTTAAACAGATTTATTTGACCCACCGATGAGACCAAAAGAGGTACTACAACTCCAGGTTATCGTGGATCTGGGAGTAATGGCTATGAAGAGGTACTCATCCCTGCCCAGATCTCATAAGCATCAAATGCAGTTTAGTTTGGTTTGGCTTAGTTTCGTTTGGTTTTATGGCATATCAACCATTGTTGGTTATTTATTGCCAAAAACTGTTTAAACATTGTTGGCGTGTTCCCTATAGATGAACTCGTCCTCATGTGACATATACCACCTGAGCTCTCTTCTGAGTCGCAGTCGCGGTCGCAGTCTCGAACTCAGTCTCGGACTCAGTTTCAGCGAGCCGTTACCAAGAACGGTAATATTCCTGATTGTTAAGCTGAGGAGGGGTTTCTCCCAGCTATCGTTTGTGTATGTATTATTTTCCTTCAATATATTTCTTATTACTTATTTCTGTGTCGTGTCATCATTTGAACCTTCCCTTGAACATAACAAACATATACATTTAATATATGATTTGTAAACATATTTGGTAGGTATACTCAGTTAAATGAGCAAACAGTTCTATTTCTAATAATTCAATTTAGCTTAAGTCAACAAAGTTAAATGATTCTTATTATTGCTATGTATCACAAACAATTTAATTAAATATAAGTCATTTGTTTACATACAGTCAAATGATCAAACAGTTCTATTTTTACAATTCAGTTAAGCGTAAGTCAATAAAGTTAAATGGTTTCAAGTATGGCTATGTATCACAAACAAATTAATTAAATATCAGCCATTTGTTTACACACAGTTAAATGAGCAAACAGTTCTATTTCTAACAATTCAATTTAGCATAAGTTAAATGGTTCCAAGTAAAATGTTGTTTAGTGTCATGTGTAGAACACATAATTTTGAAGGTGTCCTACTCCTCTCTAGGGGATATAGTCAGCATATTCTAAGGCACGACAATTAGGCGCGAATCACAGAAAGAGAGAGAGAGAGAGAGAGAGAGAGAGAGAGAGAGAGAGAGAGAAGGGGAGACACTATAGATACATTGATTTGGCTTTCTCGATCCTCTAAATCTGATACGTATCAAAGCATTGACAATGTCAGAAAAACAATAGTAGTGAATGAAAACGTGTCTGCTGGATGAATTCAAAGTTCATTAAATAGATGAGTCGACTAAACCAGACGACCAGGAACGGAAAGTCGGTCGCGTAATGAATAGATGACCAGGTTCCAGCGCGGCAAATTCCAGACAATGAAAATAACTCGAGATAGACGAGCATTGATTCTGGATCGGGACAAACTAGATTATGTTCTGGAAATGAAGCCGAACTTAACTTGAAAAAGACGACGACGGCGACGATGATGAAAGATTAGGAAGGTGCAAAAGAAAGCAGAAGGTAAAAGAGTAAAAGAAGGTGGGAGAGAAAAGGAAGAAGAAAGAGAAAGAGAAACAGGGAAAGGAAAATATAAGGGAAATGGAAGGTGAAAAAAGGGAAGGGGGGAGGAGAAGGAGGAGGAAGGAGAGGAAAAAGAGAGAAAAAAGATAAGAGAAATAAAAGATGACGATAGAGTGTAGAAGATGAAGAGTTGATGAAAAAGAAGAAAAAAGAAAAAGAAAACCGGATAAATGTGAAGAAGAAGAAGAAGAAGAAGAAGAAGAAGAAGAAGAAGAAGAAGAAGAAATAGGACAAAACTAGAGAAAAGAAAAATAAAACGATAGAGAAAAGATAATAAAAACGAAGGATTAAAATAAATACAGAAGAAAAGGAAAAGGAGAAGAACAAAATAGATGAAAAAAGACAACATTCAAAGAGAGAGAGAGAGAGAGAGAGAGAGAGAGAGAGAGAGAAGAAGAAGAAGAAGAAGAAGAAGAAGAAGAAGAAGAAGAAGAAGAAGAAGAAATGAAGAATGAAAATGAAGCGGAAAATAAAACAAATAAAAACAAGATTAAAAACATAACGAAAACACATATAAAGAATGAAAAAAAGGAAGAAAACAAACGAACTAAGACAAGACTTGATAAAGGAAAGGAAAACTAAAGGAAGAACGAAAAATGAAAGAGAAAATGAAAGAGCGAAGGTAGAAGATCAATGAAAGTTAAAGATGAAAAAGAGAAAAGAAAAAGACACAAGATGAAGGAAAAAGAAGAATAAAATAACAAAATAGATAAATGATGTGGTGAATTAATCGAATAAAGAAAGAGAAGACGACGAAGAGGAAGAAAGAAAGAGAAAAGAGGAACAGAAAGAAGAATCTAAAGAAGAGGTAGATAGTATTGCCGAATGAAGAACAAGATGGAGGACAGAACAAAGAATAGAATAAAATGTATAGAGATGGCAGAAGACGACATTGGAAACCGTTGTCATGGAAGGCCTCTTCGCGACGTCTTATTTCTAAATAGGACATGCCAGACGGTATTTGTGTTCTTCCTATTAAGACTATTTTCTCTGGCATATAATGATACAATTATTTCAACACGTCTACTATTCAACGGTTTTTGATTTGTTTCCCAATTAGTGATTTTTTTTATTGGTTTAGTTCTTTTTATTCGTTTCTCAAATAAAAAGACTAAATAATGATAATAATAATAATAAAAAGAAACAACAAATTTTCTAATTTTAGAACTTAAGGAACTTAAATAGACAATTTTTAAAGATGTAACAAATGAAACTTTGAAAGTGGAGCTAAGATATTTTGATTTTTGTTTAATGATATGAAAATCGAAAAAAAGTCTTCGACCATATATATTGTTTTCATTTAAAATTTATCAAGAAAAATCCTGGTCATTTGATATTAAAATACGAATAGATAAATAAGTAACCTACATTGTGACATGAGGGATGCGCTCATGGTGTTACAGTTATTACTGTAGGAAATGAATTCAGCGACCTGAGTTCAAATACTAGATGAGACTGTTTGCATTTAACTCTCTCACTGAACCTATTACCTGGTTTGGTTGTAAGGGTGATACTCCTTTACTCTGTCTTAGGTTGGAATAACCTGATAACGTCCATTTCTCTCCAAAAGAATTGGTTTTAATTCAGGGTTTTCCTTCTCTTAGACTGGTTGCAAGCCCAGTCAGTTGGGGCTATAGGATACACCGACTGCATCTCTGCTGAGGGATAAGACTACCCATCTAATTAATGTTCTAGGTATGACAGTAAACGACCTGATGGTGATGCTACAGCCTTGGAGATTTGGGGAATGAGGAATACTCCTTTATTGCTATTGCTTCTAGGCCCACACTGACCTGGAGTAGGTGCTACCACTATGGGTCATATAGAACAAACTCAGTATGCAAACAAATGGCTGATTTTAAATTATGATTGCAATACATGAAACCATTTAACTGACAGCAAAAATAAATGTTATCAACAAAATGTGCTTCCAAATCATATATATTCAATATACGAGGTGCCTTAAATAAGTGTCCAGACTTTTTTCGTATTGAAACTTTTATTGATAGTACACATATAAAACTCTAGTCCCCTTCGATGTAATCTCCTCCGGTTGCACTGCACTTGTGGTACCGTTCCAACAACTTCTGGAACGCTCCAACGAAGTCCTCTTGTGTGAGCGTGTCAATGACCTTCGTCACAGCCTCTTTCATCTCCTCAATTGTCGCATAACGACAGCCTCTAAGTTTTTCCTTGGGCTTAGGGAATAAGCAAAAGTCACAAGGAGCAAGGTCTGGACTATAAGGAGGGTGAAAAACTATCTTGATGCCCTTCTTGGTCAAATAGTCTGTGACAAGGATGGAGTTGTAAACTGGTGCATTGTCCTAGTGGAAATGCCACTGACCCGATTTGAAGAGTGCTGGCCTCTTTCGACGAAATCTCTTCCGGAACTCCCTTAAAACTACAACATAGTATTTCTTGTTGACTGTTTGTCCAGTGGGAACCCAGTATACCTAGATTATGCCTGTGTTGTCAAAAAAAGGATTATCAAAAGTTTGTGTGGGGATTAGCTATGTCTGGCCTTCTTGGGTCTGGGAGAGCCAGCATGCTTGCACTGGGAACTCTGTCTTTTGGTCTCTGGGTCATAGCAGCAGATCCAGGTTCCATCGCAGGTCACCAGAGCATCAGGAACTGCGGGATCTGAATTGATCAGCTCACTCATCTCCCTGTTGTCATGACAACGTCTTTTTTTCTGATCTTCTCTGACTACCCTTGGGACAAACTTCACGCAAATCATCTGCATCTTCAGTTCCTCGCGAATAATTGTGTACAGTTCCCACACTGACATCAAACTGTGCGCTTATTGTCTCTATAGACACACGACGGTCCTTATCCATGAAATTCTTTATTTGGCCAATCAACCCGGGTGTTCTGACTTCCTTACTCCTCCCACACCTCTCGTCATCCCTCACAGACTCCCTGCCTTCCTTAAAGTTCTTATGCCACTCAAAAACTGATGCTCGATTCATGCAAGATGGTCTAAAATAGTCTGAAGCATTCCATACGTTTCTGTGCAGCATTTTTTCCAGGGTTAAGAGAGAATTTTATTGCATATCGTTCTTCTAAAGTGTCCTGAAGTCCAGATTGCATTTTTGAAATTCACTAGCAGTGACAATCAGGCTTTAGTAACGGTGCATTCCAATTGCTGCTGTAGCTGTTCATTTGAGCCTGAAATCCTAAAAATTGGTCAGTCATCTCATAAGATGTATAGCAATAACATAGTGAATGTTCAAGAGTCTACCCCAATTTTAAATGCGTGTAAAAAAAGTCTGGAAACTTATTGAAGACACCTCGTATATGTATAAAGAGGATTTGGCATTAAATATCCTACAATGGTTGATATACCATCAATCCAAACCAAATCATATATTTAGTATATATGTATAAATAGGATCTGGCATTAAACAACCTACAATAGTTAATATGCCATAAAACCAAACCAAACCAAATTATATATGTTTAATATATGTGTATAAAGAGGATTTGGCATTAGATAACCTATAATAGTTGATATGCCATAAAAACAAACCAAATCATATGTGTTTAATATATATTTATAAAGATGATTTGGCATTAGATAACCTACAATGGTTGATATGCCATAAAAGCCAACCAAATCAAACTTAGATCGGTTGACATACTAAGGTTAAATAGCCCAGTCTGTCCTACTGTTTATCAATAGCTTGAGGGAGAATTTCCCTAGAATATAAGCGCTATGTTAAATGCCTCGTCCAGAATTTGAAATTGAGTTGCCGGGTCCAATTTTTACGACGATAACCGTTATACTATAGGTGACTACTTTTGAATGTCACGGCGCTAATACTCTCGGGAAAATGTTTGAATTTAATTACTCTCCTCTCAGCTTCTTCTATTGCTAAAGTGTAATGTAGTTTCGCCTATCTAACTGTTATATGACAACCAGTCTAGGAGAAGGAAACTTTGAAATCAAACCACCTATGCTCCACTCAAAGTTAATCAAGTGTTGCCTCCTACTTATAACAAAGATGTTGAGTAGATACAAAGATAAGTGGATTTTACTTCGGGTAATTCAATAATACATGAGTGAGACGGGCCTATTCAGCAGAGCCAAGATTATACTGACTGTTTTCCCTGCAAAGGAATTAAGACTCGCCCCTCCCCCCAAAAAGGGGTGTCTCGTGTATGACACTAAAGAGCATCTGATGATAAAGTCCTAGTTCTAGATAGCTGAGGAATGTGTAGTACCCTTTCCTTGTCATTAATCCCAGGACCACTCAGATCCAGAGTGGCATTAGCTTCTAGAGTCCCATTTATAAATGAAAAAGGCCAGTTTAAAAATTATTTGAGTTCGAAAAGAATTCCTGGTGCCAGTAAAGTATTCTATCTAAAATATGTAAAATAATAAGGGAAATTAGTTGATTATTTTAGCCATAAATTATTTTCTATCAAAACTTGGAGTTCAAAGTTGAAAGCATAGATTGAAAAGTTGAAAGCATCGACTAGCATAGATCAAGGTGAATAAACCTTATTTTGCTTAGAAGTGTTACAAAAAGTTTAAGGATGACGTCTGATAAAAGCATTATTTAAGGAATAGTTTGAGGAACATATTGAAGAAAGGGATTCTTGGCTGTAGGGACAGTCAGAAAAGGAGCAGCGAAGTAGCAGAGAAGTGAGAAACGAGAGAAGTGGCGGCCGGGTCAGCGGAGATGTGACTAGGTCTGTTGCGGTCAGTTTAGCCTCGAACGAGTTATAGTCAGATGAAAATTGAAAATCAGATGACACATTTCCTACACTCGGTCTCTGTCTTTTCAATGACTATTATGAAAAGGTAGTGACTGTAAACTTTCGTATCCAGTAAACCAACAGTCCTTTGTGTTCGTCATTTCTTATTTCAATGAGGTTACCACGGGGTCCAACTGAAACCTAAGGGGTAGTGCTACATCTATAGTCTGTTTGGGGTCGTGGTGTTGTCTTCAGAGAAATATCTATTTTTAGATAAAAATAATTACCTGAAACCATATAAATATTACTTTTTGATAGTATTACCAGAAACCATACAACCGTGTGCAAATTATTTGTCGTCAATAGGAATACACGATATTATATTAATTTGATCGGACATTAGCATAATGATTAGAGTGTTCGCCAATGGCCCGGGGGACCCGGGGTTCAATCCCAGGTCGAGTCATACCAAGGACTCAAAAAATGGTACTTGATGCTAACTTGCTTAACAGTCAACATTATAACGTAAGAATCAAGGGTAAAGTGGAGCAATCAAGGGAAAAGAGTAACACCCTCCCCTACACTTTGGTGTTGTAGCTATTGAAAAAAAAGCCTTCGGGTCACCCTCGATAACGGTCGCCAAATTTACTTTTTTGTACGTATATTACTTTATACAAAACCTCTTAATAAATAGGGGGTGTCCTTGTGGAGTAATGGTTAAAGCGATGAACTGCGGAATTGTAGTAAGTGTGTTTGAACTCTCGTTGCGCTATTACGTTCACTTTCGGGCAATATCCTTGGGAAAGGTATGAACCCCATTATTCTCCCAGCTATGGGTTAAATAGTACCACTACTGTTCTTCTAGGAGAATGGCATTAAATAACCTACAAAGGTTGATATGCCATTAAACAAGGAAACCAAACGAAATCTTAATAAATAACAATGCGAAACATGAAAATATGAACATGATTTCTAACTTCTAAGCATTAAATACCAAAAGACGGTATGACATCTCGTTTAAATTAATCAATAACTCAATCATTAGAATAATTTCTGTCGGAAAATCTTCAAGATAAGCTAAAGAAATGTTCGCCGTGTATTTGACGATCATACAATAAACAAACACCCGTTGTGTAATGGTTATCGTCGTAGGAAATGGACACGGCGACACGAGTTCAAATCCTAGCCGAGACTGATTGCATTTCACATAGCACTAATACCCTTGGGAAAGGTATGAATCCAATTATTCTTCCTCCAGCTATGGGTAAATAGTAGGACAGACTGATTCTTCAGCCTTGGTAAGGCAACTAGTCAAAGAGAAGGAAAACTCTGAATTCAAACCTGTTAAACTCCGCTTAAAAAAATTGACCTTGTGTCATATCCTGCCTGAGCGGAGGGGTTGGGTAAATATGAATAAACAAACACTATTTGTCTGAATTTTTGTGATGAGGCTTGATATCTAATATTTTCTGCGTGATTTTTCCAACTGTTGTCTTCATCTTTATTGAGATGCATCTCGGATTAATAGGCGTGAAAAACAATGACGTCATTATTTGAATAACATCTTCATATTTCTTGAACACCTGGTTTGGTCGACAGTGAAACTTTAAAAATAATTTCCCAGATTGAATCAATCTCTGCCCATATAAACAAGGAATGCCGGAGGATACAGCGGCCGAAACGTTTTGTTATAACTAACAACAATAAAGATAAGGACAACGGTCCGAAAAATCGCACACAAAACAATGAATAAACACATTCAAAATTGTTGACTATTTTTGTAATTTAATATATAGTTACTTAATATAGAGCTACCTACTAGATTTTGTTTACTTAATATAGAGCTACTTACTAGACTTTGTTTACTTAATATAGAGCTACTTTCTAGACTACTTAATATATAGCTACTTACAAGACTGTTTTCTTGTTCGAATTTAATATATTGCTACTTGCGAGATTTTGTTTACTCGTGGTGTCTTTGTTTAACAGAATATCAAATTCCATGAGAAATTTATGCCCAAGTCTTCCAAGACAGTTGTAGTGTTATTTAACCCAGCCTTGGAGGGAATAAAAGAGTTTATATATTTCCAAAAAATAATGCCGTATATGACCAAAACACAATAGACAGATGGACAAAGGAATGCATCCTCTCCTTCCCTAAGAAGGGTGATCTCGGAATAGCCAAGAACTACCGAGGTATAACCCTTATTTCCATAGCGGCCAAGATCTACAATGCCCAACTACGCAACCACAGAGAACCAAAAATTGAGAAGATACTTAGGAAGAATCCAAATAGCTTTCAGAGAAATCGATCCACGACATCACAAATTTTGACTATCAGTCGAATTCTAGAAGGTAGACCTGCAAAAAACCTTGACGCAACAATATTATTTGTTGACTTCTCCAAGGCCTTTGACTCCATACACACCGGGAAGATGGAGCAAATACTACTCGCCTACAGTCTACCCAACAAAAGCTTCGCAGCCATAATGATGCTGTATAAAAACACCAAAGTAAAAGTCTGCTCAGCGGATGGAGATATAGACTACTCCGAGATTTTAGTTGGTGTGTTACAAGGAGACACATTAGCTCCATACCTGTTCATCATCTGCCTAGACTACGGGCTTAGAACGTCTATTGATATAAAGAAATATAACGGTTTCAAGCTGACAAAGGAAATAAGTAGAGGATACCCTGCACAAACTATTACGGACATTATCCACTACGCCATCTATTTAGTCTTGAACATTGATTAAGGTTACCCAATGAGTCAACTAAAGTTGTCACCTGATCAGCTTCGTCGGCCCTAAATAAAGTAAAATAACTACGTGGAATTATTGGCGAACTGAGTTCAAATCTTGAACGATTTTTTTTTGTTTTGCTTTGCACCAATGCATTTGGGAAAGGCATGAACCCATCTGTTCTCCTCGTAACCAGCTCTAGATTAATAGTAAATTAAAGTGTGTTCTTCAGACTAGGTAAAGCAACCAGTCAAGGAGAATGAAAACTTTCATTTAAAACAGTTTTACTAGTCTTAAAATTTATTTTCTCTCTCCTCCTGTGCGTGGTGGAAAAGTTAACACAAACGTAGCAACATTGTTTAAAGACATAAGAATAAATCTGAACTGATATATATATATATATACTTACTGTATGAAAAACTATAAAAAGTTTTTATAGAATTCCATATCGCAGACTGTGAAATGTTTCATTGTTTAAAACTTACTGTACGAAAAACTATAAAAAAACATTAAAAAAAGCGTTTGTAACTGAAGAGTTCCATGTCATGTGATATGTCATATCATGTCATATCATTGTTGTGTGGTAAAATAACGTTGGCAAACATGTAAAATAAGAGATATTTCATTCCGGAGTGAATACGACACACAGTTTAGTACGCCAACTTATGTAAATAACCGTAGTCGTATTTGTTTAGTGATAGTGTAGAGTGATCATCACTCTAAATTGTTCTCAGACCATCCTGTGGGGGACTCCAGTTACTCCACAACAATCTTGTTATAAATCATGTTAACATTATATAATAATGTTACAATTCATGACATGATAGAACATAAGGTTGATCGTTATCCATGTTATAGATTTCTTATGGACAAGATTTCAAAATAAAAATTATTCAGAAAAAAAAACAAAAAAAAACAGAGAGGGATTTTTGACATGTCTCATTTGATCTCGTTGTGTTTTTTAAAATTTAAGTCTTGATCTTTTGTCCTGTGTTTACATGTACTTCAACAAGTATATATATATATATAACCAAGAAACTGATAGTCATCATTATCAGTGGATAAGGCATCGTTTGGTTGGAAAAGTGTTTCTGAGTGAAATCCTCTGGAGGTTGCAGGTTCAATCCCAACTTCAGGTAAGAATAATGGGGAATACTTATTATAGCTTAGCGCTGGAAGTGCCCGTGGTGTAGTGGAGGTGCCCGTGGTGTAGTCGTTATCGTCGTTGGATATGGACACAGCGACACGAGTTCAAATCCTGGACCTGACTGATTGCATTTCACATAGCACTAATACCCTTGGAAAAGGTATGAATCCAATTATTCTCCCTCCAGCTATGGGTAAATAGTAGGACAGACTGGGTTCTTCAGCCTTGGTTAGGCAACTAGTCTAAGAGAAGGAAAACTCTGAATTCAAACCTGTTAAACTCCGCTTAAAAAAATTGACCTTGTGTCATATCGTGCCCGAGCGGAGGGGTTGGTAAATAGTATTATAGCTTAGCACTTGTACCTAGCCATTATTAACTAAATAGGAACAATCTACCCCTGTGGATAAAAAATAGGATCCAGTTCGAGGTTCGGTGTAAGTTCCTGAGTTCGACATGAAATACCTGAAGAAAACCGAAGGACATATTGGCCGCTACGTTGTGAGTATAGCGATGAAGACAATAGTCCGAATAGTCTAAATGATGAAAATTATCAATCTTCGTCTCAGAAATTTAATCATACATAATATATATATATATACATATATATATATGTGTGTGTGTGTGTGTGTGTGTGTGTGTGTGTGTGTGTGTGTGTGTGTGAGCAAGGATTATATATCCATTCTTCGCATATCATATACATTTATCCGCCGATAGTCACAGGAACCTATTTAAAAAAAAAAACATTTTCACATTAGAGTTCCACCTGTCCGATATTCCGGTAAATTCATATTTACACGTTTACAATTTTTAGGGTCAATTAAAAGCACTTGATATCTACGATAAAAAAATTTCTTTACCTTTATCTTATTTAACTATCTTGTTCCTAATTAAATTAAGAGGAATATCTAGGATAAAAACAGCTGAGATAATTAACAGATGTATTAGGAGTAAATGTAAAATATATATGGGGATAGTCATTCGTTCTACGATCATAGATTGTTTAGAAAATCACACCTGCTACGGGACCACCGACAAGTACGTAAATTAGGATGGGTTGACCAACAGAGAAACCCTACTCCTGTTTCTTGATGCTTCTAACACCTTATATTTTGACCCCCCCCTGCCCTCGCCTGTGAATTTAAACAATTTTTATTTTTATTTTTTATTCTTTAAATAAGAACTGTAATTCCCCATTTGCTGTTCTGCAACTTCGGGAAAAGCATGTAAAAAGTCATCTGACGAGACGGAGAGTATAGTAATATTCTCCACCGAAATAAATCTATAATGACGACTTAACTAAGTTTGAGTTTCCATCCGATTACACTATATATATATATACATATATGTGTGTGTGTGTGTGTATGAAAATGTGCTTTGTATGTATGTATGTATGTGTCTATGCTTGTGTATATAAGAGAGTGTCTGTATTTGTGTGTCTCTATTTATGTTTGCGAGAATATAAGCATGTGTCTCTTGATGTATATCATTATGTGAGTACGTTCTATTCATATGCCTCCATATAACTGTACGCAAGTGTATATCTGCTAGTGCATAGAAATTTATTCATCATTTTCAATGTATGCCTATTTTTGTATGTTTATTACTCTGTCTGTCCTGTGCGTATATTTGCGTCTGTATGTGTGTATGCATGTGTGTGTGTGTTTGTGTGTGTGTGTGTGTGTGTGTGTGTGCGTGTCTGTGTGACCGTGGAGTGTGTATCTGTTTTGGGGAACGTAAACAAGTCGGAGATTTTTTTACTTTTATGAATTCTTTTTTCCTCATCGTCAAATACGTAAAATGTAATCAATCAAATCGATTAATCCTATACATATTTAAATCTTCAACTTTATCGATCCATTGATCTTTTATTGACATTACCTGATCGATAAAGACCGCAAAATACCATTGCCTATTCCCAGCCTGATCGGCATCCGTTGTTAAGCTTAATTTCAGAGAGAAACCCTCCTTGTCGTTTCTGAAAAAAAAACAACAACTGAAAACTAAAAAACAAAAACAAAACAAAAACAAACAACCCAGGCCTTCCAAATTATTCTTTGTAAAAAGGCCTACCTAAAAAAGCATCAAAATTGCTATATTCAAACAATGCATAAGCTCTGACATTGTGATCTCGACTAAGGAAGCTAAGGTTCAAATCTACCCACGCGTATCTAGATATCCATATTTGATTATCTGAAGCAACACTGAATGTAACATTAAACTCGAAATAAATCATCGTTATTAGCCGTGGAAATTAGTACACTTCCTCATCATATCGTGGTGCTGGCACGGATTTCCCTGACTCTCTCTCACTCCTCTCCCTCCCTCTCTCTCTCTCTCTCTCGTCATTCGTCTTTATCAACCATCGCTCCCTGAAGATTTAATAGACTACATCCTGAGTCTGTACAAAGTTGTTGAAGTTCTTGTTGGTCATCCAGCATGTGCACATCTGTGTTAACGGGTCCATAAGAGAATGTCACTTATGAGTTCATCCTTACTTCTCCGGAAGTTTTCCGCATGTTTTTTTCGTCTTATTTGGATGGTTTTAGAGATGGGAAGTAGATGGCCGTACAGCTGCTGGTTGCGGGATGTTGCTTCCAGGAGTTGTTCTTGTTCAATTCCCGTTTAGCTTTTTCTTTATACGTTTAGTCAGCGTTTATGTGGTGCATTCATATAGTAGTATGGAAACGACCGCCGCTTGTAAAAAGTGCGTTTTATTTTATCGGATGTCTGACTTCTATATGATCGAAAACCAATCGATAACAGTCCATGTCTTCGCTAATAACACACTGATGTCATTTTTTTGTCGATAAGATGATGCTTCCGAGGTTGGTGAACTTGTTCACAAGTTTCAGAGAACCACTATTTAGTGTAGAGATGTCTCCTTTTTGATTAAAACACATGTATTCTGTTTTGTCTGCGTTGACATGGAGGTCTATACCACCTGCTACTCGTTCCAACAAAGAATACTAAATTATTTGAGGGGGTGTCCTTGTGGTGTAATGATTAAGTCGCGGATTCGTAGTAAGTGGTATAGTGGCTAACGTAATGAACTCCGACATCGTGGCAAGCGAGTTCGAACTCCAGTCGCGCTATTATGTTAACTTGGTAAAGGTTTAAACCCCCTTATCCTTCCAGCGATGGGTTAAATAGCATCACAGCTGTTCTTCTGGAGGTGACCGTGGTGTAGTTTGGAGGTGACCGTGGTGTAGTCGTTATCGTCGTAGGAAATGGACACGGCGACACGAGTTCAAATCCTGGACGAGACTGATTGCATTTCACATAGCACTAATACCCTTGGGGAAGGTATGAATCCAATTATTCTCCCTCCAGCTATGGGTAAATAGTAGGACAGACTAGGTTCTTCAGCCTTGGTTCAGCAACTAGTCTAGGAGAAGGAAAATTCTGAATTCAAACCTGTTAAACTCCGCTTAAAAATCGACCTTGTGTCATATCCTGCCCGAGCGGAGGGGTTGGTAAATAGTATCACAGCTGTTCTTCAAGAAGGGTGGATTTGGCATTAAATAACCCACGATGGTTGATATGCCATTAACCAAACCTAGATTATTTAAATTGATATTTTAGATATTTTTTCAAGCCATGAAGAGGAAAATATGGAATAACCTAAAATAGACAAAAATATGAAACGATTTTGTTATTTGCATTTCAAAAATAAATACCAACTGAAGCCTACATATGCAAATAAGTCTTGTTTTTCCTTTCACGATTTGATATTTAAATTTATTGTTTAAGATTTTTGACATACAGGGTGTTTAAAATATTATACCGTTATGGGGGTGACTTTATAATATAGATATTTCTCGCTGCCTCCCACCAGACAGGACCTGACACAAGGTCAATGATTATAGAGGGTATCTAGGAGAGAGGAAGGTCGGGAACGAGCCGAGACACGAACCCTGCTGGTTTATGCTGCTCATCAACCCACAAAGTGCAATGTGGGTCTAATGGGGCAAGCAGTATCACGAATCCAAATCTGGATCCGAGCACGTATGCCGAGTTATAGCTTGAACTCGACAGCAAGGTCTAGTGCTATACATAGGGGATAGAGGTTGCAGCTCGCCCACCCGAAGGTGGCCCAGCCAAAATTGGAGGCCTTTCAGCCTTGAATCTGCCATTGATTTCGATACCCCATCCGGCACGAATGCCAGACGCCCCAGCAATAGCCAGGGGGACTTTATAATATAATTTAGAATAGTTTCCAAATGTTCAACATCCCTGTCAATATATTCTTGAAATTTCCCACTACGTGAGTATTTTTATTAGAAAAGCAGAACTTATATAGCGGAGAACACCTGATGAAAATTCCAATAATGTGATATTAGGGAAAGTGAAGAGGCGAAAACTTAGAAATTATGATATCGAAAAGAAACTCCGATAGAATGTCCATATTTTTTTCTGAAACACTGAACAATTACTCAGGAAAGTCAATCATTTTGCGATATTTGGTAACGTAAGTCACAATCTACCAGCGTTGGAGGCTTTTGTTGAGGTGATGAAGATGGTGAACTTATAGCGATCCAGAAGATTTAGATTTGTTATTTGCTGTTTAGTTTTGTAGGTCGTGTATAGTGGGTTTAATTATCTTATTCCATTGTTTTCTTTCTTCGTTTCCCTTTTTAATTCGTTGGTTTCTATGTCTGTGAACTCTGAAGAAAGGAAGAAAAGAGACAGAGATAGGAGATACCTTCTGAATTTCAACTTTATTTTTGGGTTTTATATGGCTATTCTGTTGTGGGGAAATGTCTATGGACTATTTTAGAACATTTGCGTTTCCAAACAAAACGTTGAAATGTACTAGCTGTTTTCAGTGGTTGATAAGTCTAAAGTCACTGATCGTGTCCACTGGGTGCTTTTGGAATGTTTGTTTCGGCGGTGTCGGTTTGCTAGGTGCAGACATGGTTAAATATCAGGCTACAAAACCAAATCAGCAGATGTATTCGCTGCGAGTGGCCTCGTGAAAGAGGGTCCGTTTAGTGTTATAGTTGAAGCTACAGTGAGGTAGAATTTCTTTTTTGTACCGGGACGGTTTTTTCTCCATGTATGCGCCATCGCTACTTCTTCCCAAGGGCTTTTAGGAATTTCTACACTTTTTGAATGTATTTCATTTTATTTTCTATTAAACTCCACAAACTCCACTTGACTGTGAGATGCCGTGCTCATCCGATGCTCTCAGAGTACCAGATTTGTCTCTATAGCTTGAAGCACTACCTGAGAGTCCACGGATTTTTGACTGCTTGACATTGCTTGATCGTCGAGATTTCTGCAATCCAAGCGACATTTTTTGAACCATTTGATTGCTGTCGTAGCCGGTTATGGCCGTGTTCGAGTTCATTAAGCATAAGTTCCCGATTGGCTGTTTATCTGTGCGGCTTTAAAACCAGAGTGAAGCAATGCACAACGTATTAGCGCACTAACTACAACGATACAATCAACCACTGCGGGTATCTTCCTTCTTCAGTCTCGAGTTTTCTGCTTTGTTCGTGTTTGTTTTTTCTTCATATTTTAATCCTTTGAAATATATTTCTTGAAGCGTAGTTTTAGTTTTATAAAAGTTTTAAACCTGAAAGTTTCTTTCTGTCAGTGCTAACTGCGGATGGGTGAAACCTTGGCTGGCGATTCTGTGGATGCCGAAGTCTTTAAATGTTAAATATAAAGTGTTCTTTGGCACTTCCTAAAAATAGATTGCTGCACCATAGACACTTCTAGAATGGCAATCACAACAATTATTCCCAACGTCCTCCGATAATTTTTCCTGTTTCCGTTTTGATTGTAGTGACGTCACGATGGCAACCGATTTTCAAATCTTTCCATTTTCACTCAGTTACCACAGGTTATTTCTCTGGGTTCCTTCAATGAAAAGTAGGTTTTTGTTCTTTTGTAGATTGTTAAACATGCATTTTCATGTACTCGTTATCTTTCTTTTTTTTCTCAAAGATTTCGACAGAGTCAAAAGAACGTTGTCTCTGAAAGGGATGCAGCTATTTCTTGCATAGAAAAAACTAATTCACGCGCCAACATAATGATAACACAACGTCCAGAGTTATCCATCATCCTGGCGGTAAAAATTCACATTATTCCAAATCTAGGATGAGATAATCACTGGCTATTGATGACCTTTTTCTTTCCCTCGTAGAGTCTCCTTATTTCTTTCTTTTGTACATTTCTTTCTTTCTTTCTTTCTTTCTTTCTTTCTATCTAGCTGGCTTGCTTGCTTTCTTTTCTATGGTTTACTTATTTCTTTCTTTTTTTACATAGTCTTTCTTTTTTCTCTCTTTCATTCTTTCCTTTTTACAATTAACTTATTCATTTGGTAAATTTTCTTTCTTTCTTCATTCCTTTCTTTCTAAAACTTTCTTTTCTTTCTTTTTTCTCGAATGATCATAATCTTTTTTCTTTCTATCATTTGTCTTTTGATTATAATTCTTTCTTTCTTTCTTTCTTTCTTTCTTTCTTTCTTTCTTTCTTTCTCAAATTTTCTTTTCATTCTTTTTTCTCGAATTATGATATTTTTTCTTACTTTCTTTTGATTATAAATTTCTTTCTTTCTTTCTTTCAAGAAAATAAGTTGCTTCTCTCAATAGAATGATAATGACAAATCTTCGAGGTTCATTTCACTTTGCCTTTAAGCTGCTGAAGTGCCAGAGATAATCGTCTGCATTGCTGATAAATTAATGCTTTTTTACACCTTTTTTAAAAATTCAAGTGTCAGTTTAAATAAGCAACACTTTTTTCGCATCAATCCTATATCGTTTTTTGCTTTCTCTTTACTTGAAAGCAAAAAAAAAAAGAAAAAAAAGAATTAAAAACCCTTAAGTCACGCCAATTATTTTCCGTTATAAGGATGTTTGAAACATTAACTGAGCTTGGAATTTGTACCTCACGTCAGATTTTGTAAAACGGTCCTTTCCACTACCGACAATTTTTGTTTTATTTCTGGATGGTTTTTGCCAGGCTTGATAATCTCATCACATATCCATACTAATTCCAAGTTGACTGGGGCGGCAGAAAACCCCGATTGCATCTCTGAAGAGGGGCGAGACCTCCCCCGCAATGAGTGTCCTGGATATGACACAAATCAATCTGATGATGAGACTTCAGTAATACTGGAGCTTTGGAGAATGCGGAGCACCCCTTTATTGCCATCATTCCCCGGTCCACTTTGAGTGGCAGCATCTAATAGGGTCCATCTATCGGTCAAATGGAACTAAACTGTGTACTCAAGCTAAACTGAATTGCTTGATATAGGACTGTTTTAATATTTAAACTGTGTTCTTATGCTAAACTGAATTGTTTGAAATTTAATTCAGTGTTGAATGTACCGAAAAGGGTTGATACGCCGTAAAACAAACCAACCAACGAACCAACGAATCAACAACCTAAGTAACTTTTTCTTTTCTTCACAATGCTAAACTAGCTGTCATGAAGCCCAAACGCAGCAATTATTCACTTTCTTGTAATGGTTCATTTGTGACTAATTCACCAATCTCTAAATTTGTAAAATGTTGCTATTTTTATGTTTGTATTAACTTTAAAATCAAATATAGCGCCAACCAATATATTAAAATAAAACGTATTAAAATAAAAAGGATAGTGCCACTGATTGAAAGTCATTTGGTCAGTGTCAATTCATTACCAATAATTTCTACCATCGAACGTCAATCAGTCTTCACATTTGTCGTCTTTTCCACAGTTCGTGAAAAGACCGGTCGAATTTCACAGTTCCTCGCACATTAAAAAATGCCGTGTCACCTAAAAGCCAGGGCCAGAGATATCCAAGCTCAAAATTGATCAGCCTGTTTTAATCAGGGTTGCCAACCTGAAAAAATGTCCGATTACTTTCTATACCAACCACTATCCCATGCAATCCAATAAATACTTTGTACCACCGAAAATCCAGTGGTTTAATTTGTTTCATGGTATATCAACATTTATTGGTTATTTAATATCAAAGCCATGATTGTATAAGACCAGTAGTGGGACTATTTAACTCATAGATCGCTTCAGATAATGGGCTTCATACCTTTCCAAAGTGTATTAATCTGAAAGTGAACGTAATAGAGCCATAGGAGTATAAACTCACTGATTGCGATGACACAGTCCAGCACGTTAGCCACTATGGCACAGTGACCCACCCTTAAAAATATGTGCTTCTGACAAAACTTGATCTCCATAAGCCTGTGTTAACTTATTGAATGTTTCTGTCATATTTTCCAGAAATTCTATACATAATTTGTTCTTGTGTTCCAATTTCGTGATACATATTAATACAAATATATATGCAGCAATCTTTGGGTTCAATCATTCTTTTGATCAGATGGCCCTTAGTAAAGGTTTTCAGTTAAAGAATAAAAACAAAATCCAATTCACTACTATCTAACATTCCCTGTATTGAAAGAGAAATCGTAGTTTTTATGAAACAATTCTTAACTTAGATTAGTTTGTTAAAAATATGCTTTTAATTTTCAACTAATTTTGTAAAATAATTATCATGAGTAATTTTGATTGGTATCCTTTTTCATCTTCCCAATGAAATCCCAGGGACATTCTTTGAAGCAAATAACTCGTTCACATAATGTGTAGAAAGTAATCAGAGTAATTTTTTTTCTGGTTGGTAACCTTCACTGAAAATCAGCTGGTCAGTGTTAATTTATCGCTAATCATTTCCACTATCAAACGTCAATCAGATCTGACAAGTTACCAGATTCGTCGAATTTTTTCAGTTCATGGAATGATCGGTCGACGCGATTAATATTCCACAGTTCCTCTCTCTAAAAATGCCTTGTGCCACCTAATAATAAGAAAAAATATCCGGTCCATCAGCCTGTGTTAACTTATTAAATATTTGTGTCACATTGATTGTCCTGAAATTTGAGACAGAATTTGATACCTTGTTACAGTTTTGAGACACACTTAACTGAGGTGTAAAACTGAAAAAAAACTCTCTCCATTTTTTAAAAATCGATTACGTGATTTTCATCGTGTAAATAAACATATAAAGTTATCGCAAATGTCAATAAGATATATCTTTTCTTTCAAGAACGAACGTCATTTTTCAGTCATATTGAGTATTCGTTCTAACAGAACGATTCCAACGGTGATTCAGTGAGTTCTTCAAAATTTTTTCATTGTTGATATCTTGAAATTATTGAAACGACTGATCAGACAAGGGGTGTTGGCATATAGAGAAACTATTAACAATCTAAAAGTGACCGTCAAATTGGCCATATCCTGTATAAAGGTAACTTTCTAATCCTGATTCTGGAATATTTGTCTTGTCGATTTTGCCGCTTGAAAATGGAGGATATCTTTTAAAGAAGAAATTTTTTGACATTAAACGCAAGCAAAATAACATGCAACTTATAATTCGTTTATTGTATAAAGAATTTTCATTTTTCGTTCCTTCTGTAAAATTTGAGTAAATCGTATTTAGACTGACATTATAACTAACCTTTTTATATCTAACCTTTTTACATTGTTTAGTTGATTTTACGGCATACTAATCTTTGTTGGTATATTCAATGCCAAATAAAGTAATTTTAAAGCCCTTCTAGGGTCTCATATAGCTAATTTATTTATAAATTGAAATGATTATTCTTAGTACAAATAATTTATACACATTAAATGGGTTTCATGTAACTATTCCTATTTAATAATAATTATTAGTTTACATAGTCATATGGTATGAATTATTAATTTACAAACAAATCTATTTGATTCATAGATGGGAACGTAACAGGTAATACCACTCCTGATCAGAATGGACCTGGGAGTAATGTCAATGATAGGGTACTCCATAATCCTCAGAGCTTCTGAATTGAATCTAAACAATCGTATGCAGTTTAGTATCATTCTTATGTGACACGACGTGCGGTTAAATACTTAATTGATATGTAAAAATTAGAATTTATGAAATATATAAAAATTAATATATGTACATATAAAAAAAAAGATCCTTAAAATAAGGATATTTTTGTTCAAGGCTTAAATTGACCAAAAGAGCTGGTTGATTGTTCCTAAAGGTCAGTTAAGTGCAAGACAATTGTTTTTGATATTGAAGGTCAGCGAATTTATTTATTTTTTCGGTTGTTAACTAACTTCATCGATCATAATGATGAGACGGGTAATTTCGTAAAACATTCTTTCTAGCCCTTATCTAAAAGGTCAATGTCAAAAGGGAGATTTAATTTTGCTCCATCTTAAATAAAGGTGAGCTGGGCATGGCTCATCCAGTCAGGTGAGCCTGAGAATCTTTTGTTCAACCCCATTGCTCTAAACCTGTTCCCATTGGTCAAAGCATCTAAAAAGGGTTTTCCCTATATCTGTATGATATAATCCTGAACTAGGATTGGCTGACCAATGGGAATATGACGCTTAATTGTCTCTTATTGGCCAACCAATCAGAAACCTTTTTTTAATCCAGATATTGATCTATAAAAATGGGATGGAAAAACGAATCTTCAGAGAGGATGAGAAAAGGGACCAAGAAGAAACTCAAGACTGCCAAGGAAGCACACCTTCCATTCTAGACCCGAGAACAAACTGCAGACTTTACAAAAATTTAAAGCCCCAGACTTTAGAAACACTAGAGTCATTCTAACTGTACCTCATCGTCACTCTCGATATTCTTTCTTCTCCTTTTTGCCAGGAAAGAAAACGTTTGTTTGTTATTTATTGTCTCACAAACGTGTTTCAATAAAAACGATTATTCTTTGAGTTGCAAGACAATCTAGCCACTCATATTACCTGATCGTCAGAAGAAGATTCGGCGGAATTGTATCACCCCCCCCCTTCGTGGATCTTTCAAACACAGAAGGATTTAACAAAGCAAACTGTCGGAAGCTAATGTGGTAGTCCCGAACGCAATAGCCACTTGTACGGTGACTAGTATTAGACCATAGGTCTTACTTCTCTTCAAAGGATACAGTCGAGTTATTCGATTCCCCATCAACAAGATGCTGATCTTGTGTAAAAGTGGGAGTACTACTTTAGATCGAGAAAGATGTCTGGTTTGACAATATTTGATTGTGATTCGTTTTTTTTTATTGCCAACAATTCATAGACATCACTTTATAGGCACAGGAAATTAATTCATGATAATATATCCCTGACAGATGCCATAGAAACGCTTGTAATTACTGTCAGTTTGCAAAGGAATAGCTGGTAACAAATAACTGAATAACAATTAAAAAGCTGAAACCCACCTAAATAAAACTGACATATTTTAAATTAAAAAAAATCAAATTGATAATATTCTTAGAATATGAGTCCATTCACAACAATATACATTGTTGTGGCTTTTTATCTTCCTTCACTCTTTATCTTGCTTTGTACTAACTGATTAATTCAACCTCTAATTTTTCACCAATTAAAAGTGATTAATAGCTTGTAACAGTTTTCGAGTTTTGTTCATTGAACTGTTGGAATTATGGAACTAACTTAATTGTGCATTACATTTAATTTGAAGCTAGTATTAATATTCTAAATCCAAATTAAATAATTTGTTTGGTATTTTAGCATTTCTTCTTTACTTCCCCAGCAGTGTTTATTTGGATAGTTCGAGAGATTGGGGAAAAGTAGTTGTACAGCTGCTGTTTTGTGGGATGCTGCCCACAGGATTTATTTTAAAAAGCACGCAGTATCCTTCTATGCTTCCCATAAATCTTTTTCTCCATGGGTTTCGACAGAATCCGGATGGTGCAACCATAGAGTATTACTGAGACGGCTGCTGCTTGGAAGAAATCGCGGTTAATTTTATTGTAAGTTCAGATTTTTAGATAGCGGATAACCACTCCATGCTTTGAACACGCGTATTTTCACATCACTTTCAGTAGAAGAGTTATTACTACCGATATAGTCGAACTGGTTTACTAATTTCAAAGACTTATTAATTAATATGTAATGAGGAGATGACACATTATACATAAAACCAATCTTATCCGAGTTCATGAGGAGACTTATACCTTTTGATGCCTGCTCCAGGCTATTCAGCAGAGATTCAGCTTGAGTAGGTGCATTAGAAAAGAAGTGCTTGTTGATTTGCATAGTTTGCACCCATAGGAAGTTTTGTTTTGTTTGGCTTGATGCCATACAAACCATTGTAGGGTATTTAATGCCAAATCCAATTTTACACATATAGGTTCTACGACTCCGGGTCAGAGTGGATCTGGGAATTATGACAATAAAGGAGTACTCCGCATTCCCCAAAGCTCCAGCATTACAGGAGCCTCACAGATTGTTTAGTGTAATATCGAGGACACTCGTTGGGGGAGTCTTACCCCTCTGTAGTGATGCAGTCGGTGTATCATGCAGCCATAACCGACTAGGCCAATTAGTTGTAGTTTATTCTGCTTCTTGTCTTTATTTTTTAGAGTGAAACACATTTTCTTTCATTAGATCCATTGACGTTCATCTAGACAGATTATGAATAGAAACAGTGCCAATGTATCTCCTTGGAAAAGGAAAAAAAATACAGTTAAAGTCATATAACTGACAATTCTTCATCAAAGAATTCATATATTGTTATTAAAATCTCCGATTCTTGCATTATAATGAAGGTGTTTTAATTGAATCTAAAAATTATCACAAATTTAGTTTAGAACACAAAGCTGCCTTTTCAATTTTCAATTTTTGGATTTTGCTACGTGAAAATTAATGTAAGCTAGCTTAGATTTGCGTTTGTCAAAATGTTGAAGAAATTCGTGTAATTTTTTTTTAAAAATTCGATTGTATCTGCGAAATATTCTTTTCTATCTTTCAGTTTTCCGCACGAATGCCTTTCATAATGGATTTATTTTTGACAGATGACGTTTGAAAATTGGCAAAGAAAAAAATAAAAAAAAATGAAAAGATTTGTCCGCAATTTCAGTCGTTATTGACACAAAAATAAAAGACATAATGAAGACACTTTGCCAAGTGTATTTCGATGAAATCAGATTTATCATTGATTATTTATATAACCTGAAGCTTGTACACACACACACACGCGCGCGCACGCGCACACACACACACACACACACACACACACACACACACACACACACACACACACGCACAAACACACACGCACACACATACACACGCACATACACACATGCACACACACACACACACGCACACACACATGCACACACTCATGCGCATGCGCATGCCCCCCCACACACATATAAAAAAAACAAAACAAAAACACTGCTTTCATGTTAGAGGATGTAAAATAAAATACTTACTTCATTCGTCGTATATCATTTGAAAATATCCTTATCTCAAATGACTAGAAGGAGATGATAACACGAGGAAAAACAAACAAATAATTTCGGGTCGGTTTTGATTTGGTTTGGCTATTTGATTTAAAGACATATCAACCCTTTATGTTTTTTAATGCCAAATCCTATCTATCTATCTATCTATCTATCTATCTATCTATCTCATTCTGAACATATCTATCTATCTATCTATCTATCTATCTATCTGCGATCATGAGTGCGTGTGCGTGTGCGTTCGTTAGTGTATCGGTAACTTTACTTCTAAACGAGGTAGAGCTCATTTGTTTCCTCACAGTTAAAATGGTTTCAAGTATTGCTATCAAACACTAATAATTCGCTATTACGTTCGCTTTCGGGCAAATACCCTTGGGAAAGGTATGAACCCCCTTATCCTCCCAGCTATAGGTTAAATAGGACCACTACTGTTCTTCTCGGTGGATGGCTTTGACATTAACCTAAAAAGGTTGATATGTCATTAAACAAAGAAACCAACCAATCAACACTAATAATTCTATTTGATAATACAGATGATTCTATTCAATATTAATCAATTATTCGCTCACAATTAAATGGTTTTAAGGATTGAGATCTAACACTAATAATCCTATTTGATATTGGTGAATTGTTTGTACACAATTGAATGTTTTTGAGTTTTGCAAGTTAATTTTAATTATCAATATTAATAATTTGTTTGCATACAATTTAAATTATGTCAATATTGATATCGTAGATCATTTATCTCTGTCACCTCCCTCTTGCACTTTTTAGATAAAATAAGGTTGGGTTGGGTTGGAATAATGGTTAGAGTTTTCGTTAATGGTCTGGAAGACCGGGGTACAATCCCAGGTCGAATCAAAAACGGTACCAGACACATTCTTTCTTAACGCTCATCCTTAAAAGGAATGCATTCATGGTAAAGTGGAGCTGTCCAGGGAAAGCAGTGGCATTCTCTCATATATTACGGTGTAGTAGCTTCTGAAAAGGGAGCCTTCTGGTCGCCATCGGATACGGTCGGCCAACTTATTTGATTGCCACCAGAGCAATTGGAATAATAGGGTCGTGACAGTCATATAGATGCTTAGGCTTGATATGATCAGCCGATCGATCGGACCAGGATTCTCCGATCGTCCGTTTAGCCCAATAGGAGCCAAGGTGTTGGTTTTCAGGTCATGTGACCTCTGCCTATCTAATACTAATAATTTTCCGCTTTCTAGAAATTATTTCTATTTGACAATAGTCATTTGTTGGTACACAGTTTTAAGGTTTCAAGTAAATTAAAACAACAATAATAACCTTTCGTAAAAAAAAGTATAACTTAAAGAAACAATTCGCAATTAAAATAATTGGCATCAAATATTCCCATCGAATACAAATAATCTTTTTTCAGACCTATGCAATTCATAAATGGCACGGTAACAGCTCCTACCTCTTTGAGTCAGAGTGGATCTGGGAGAAATGATAACGACGGGGTAATGTACACCTCCTATATCCCCAGTACAGGAGCCATCACGTATAGTTTAGTGTCATTCTGTTTTTTGTGGGCAGGGGCTTAATCTTCTGAAAATGACCCAGTCGGGGTATTCCAAGCCTCATTGAAAGGGCGGTAAAATAGTAGGATAGACTGTGCTCTCTAGCTTTGGGCAGTTCGATGTTGCTTCTTTATGGTTTAGTAGCTACTGTTGATACAGAACTGCATCGGCTCTTCACTTACATTTAGTTAATGTCAGTAGCGTGAAAAGAGGATGCTTGCTGAAGAGGCAATTGCCAGTCTTCTACACAACCATTCCTAAGGTTGTGACAAAGCTCGGGTGCAGGTCAAGTGTCCAAAATATTGATGGATTTCACCACTGCTACAATCATAACCACTGGCGGATAGAGTTCAAATCATGGACGAGTGTCCAGTCGGCTGGAGCTATAAAATACTCTGACTGCATCTCTGCGGGGGGATAAGACATCTCCCACAAGGAGTGTCATAGATATGACAGTAAACAATCTGATAGCGAGGCTATAGTCCAGGATTTTGGGGGACTGTGGAATACCTCTTCATTGTTATTGCTCCAAGGTTCACTCTGGCATGGAGTGGTAGCACTTGATAGGATCCTATCCGTGGGTCAAATAGAACTGTTTGACATTTAAACTGTGAGCAAACGAATGACTTTAGCAAAATTGAATTCTTAGAAATCGAACCGTTTAACTGAGTAAAAACAAATGATTGATGTTTGATTGAATTGTTAGCGATACATAGCCATACTTGGAACGGTTTAACTCTGTGAAAACGAATAAGTAATGTTGAATAGAATCATTAGTATTAAATATTAATATTCGTAACCACTTTAATTAACATTAAATAGAGTTATTACAGTTACATAGCAATACTTAAAACCATAACACTCCACAAAGCAGCAGCTATACGGCCACATACCACCCATCACGAAAACTATCAAAGTTAGACGAATAAGACATGCAGGACACTGCTGGAGAAGTAGGGACGAGCTCATAAGTGATGTACTCCTATGGACCCCTTCACAAATGCAGGGCGACTCATTCGAACCTACATACAGCAGCTCTGTATAGATAAGGAGTATAGCCATGAGGACCTACTGGAAGCGATGAAAGATTGGGAGGGGTAGCGAGAGGGAGTCGGGGATATCCGTGCTGATGGCAAGACAAGATGATGATGCTGAATTGTGTAAAAATAAAAGCAATTGTAGTAGGTAAACAAATTAGTTCGAACTCATTTAAAAATGAAATTACTTACAAACTATTTGCTCACAAATCATATATGTACAACCATTTAAATATGAACAAATAAATGACTGATGTTAAATTCTACGGGGTACAAAAATTGACCCAGACCCGTTAAAAAATGTATCTACAAATTGTGTTTTCAAATCATATTGTTAATATGTACGTAAAAACTGGATTTGGCATTAAATAACCAACAATTGTTGATATGCCATAAAACCCAACCCAACCAAAATCCTGGACTAGGCTGTATGCATTTCTCTTTGCACTTGGGAAAGGCATGAATCCAACAGTTATTCCCCCACCTATGGGTATTGGAAAAAAACTGTTTTTGAGCTTTGCTAGGGCAACCCATCTAGGAGAAAAAAAATCTAAATTCAAAGCTGATTTATTCAACTTTAAAATTGATTTTATGTCATATTCTACCAGTGAAAGAGGGACTAGGTAAAAATACACTCGTAATTGTGATCTTTCGTTGTAAAAAAAAAAAAAAGAAAAGAATGAAAAGGTACGAATCAATCTTTATGTTACAGACTTACTTTTTTAATACAAAGTGTATCAAAATTTATCGAGACTGAAGCTGTATTTACCATGATAAAAATGAACATTAAACAAAATGCTAATTTTGACCAGAGTAAGACATTTGCTGCAAATATAGACCCAACAGAATTATCCTTTACAGTTGTAAATTGTGAAAAGAAATGAACTCAATCATCAAAAAATCTTTTTAACTTCCATCTTGATCCAGAACGTATAATCTTCATGAAAAATGTCCGGTCAAGGAACTTCCTCGAATATTTCTCGTTGAACAAATAAAACCCTTGTCTCAAACATTATCCTTTTTATTTTATTCTTCAAAGGTAGAGCCGTCTCATGGCCGCTTCCAGGAATTTTAAGATAAAAGACCATTTTGTAGGCTTGGGAGGTTCCTGAAATAGGAAAAATATAACACACACACACACACACACACAAACACAAACACAAAAGACAAAACAAATGGATAGAAAAAAATTCCGCCTCTAGTCGGGTACGATTTATCAAAAAACCCCCCAAAAAACCAGCTCAAACCCGAAAAAAAAAAAATAAAAACCATCAAAATTAGGTGAGGTAAAGAGTGGTTACTAGAACATTCGAATTCGCTTATGTATCAGCCTCGGGTCGTTGAATTAGCTATTCTAGTCGCAAGCTCTCATTTGTCAAAGACGCGTGATGGCGAGTTCGAATTATACGCCATTTCTTTCTTACTCGACTCTCTTTTCGCCCCTCATTTTTCTCGATTACTTAACTTCACTCTCTCTTTCACTCCTTCTCCTTCCCTCCTCTCTCTATCTCTTCTCCATCGCATTTGTAAGTCACATTTTGCCAACAACGTGGTGCTTATGAGTTGTCAAGTGGCTAGATTTTTCCGTGAGGCAATTCGATTGATAAATCACCAACATAGAGATAGATAGATTGATAGATAGATATTATATCTATCTATCTATCTATCCAAGGGTCGTTTAAAAAATACTGTGATTTTTTTTTTTGAAAAGGCAAAATATAATTTTTGCTTTCAGAATTTTTTTCATTTTTCTGTGAGGCAATTCGACTGATAAATCACCAATATATATATATATATATATATATATATATATATATCCGAGGGTCGTTTAATAAATAGTGTGAATTTTTTTTTTTGAAAAGGCAAAATATAATTTTTGTTTTCAGAATTTTTTTTTACGAATATAAACTCCTCATTGTTTGAAATTGGTTTATGGCAAGCATTATTCTTATTTTAAAAAAATATTTGCTTTGAGACTATTCAAAATAGTGTCAAATCAAATAGAGTTCTCCTAGATTGAGCAGAGTTCTGTTATCAAATTTTCGGTAGCTGACTTGTGCAAACCATGTGAAATTTACAGAAGCATATGTGATGCTTACGGAGAAACAGGTTTTAAAAAGTTTACAAATGGGCTATACATGGGTTCGCCTTTACGAGTCAGAGTCGAACTCTCAAACTTTCCGGTAAAAAAGTTCCAGGCGCAGTGTTCAGTAGAGAAGTTCTTGCTGACAGTATTCGAGGAGATGAAAGGACCCATGACTATAAAGAGTGCTTCCTATTGCTAACTCCTTAGGCAAAATTCACGTTATCTGTTGAATGAGTATCTATGTGAATATAATCATATAAAGAGAAGCACACACACACACACACACGCACGCACACACACACACACACACACACACACACACACACATATATATATATATATAGTAAGAGAAAGAGAGAGATGAAAAAGAAGAGAGGTGTCTTATGAGTGAAAAAAAGCAAGTGAAAGGAAAAGCATAAGAAAGAGAAGCTCAATTAAGACATTAACGAAAGAAAGATCGGGACTAACAGAAAAGGGTGTGAAGAGTCAAAAGACTAGACAAAAGAAGAAGGAAAATTGAAGTGTGTGAGAAATAGAGATAGAGAGAGAAAGAGAGAGAGACAAAGAGTGTGTTGGAGTACATATGTGATATATATATATATATATATATATATATAATGAAGGAGAGAGAAAAAACTGAGAAGAGAAGACGAGAAAATGTAAAAGAGGAAATTAATTCAAGAGAGAACATTAAGCAAATATCAATGTCACTTGAGAGTGATGAAGTGGTTGGTTGGTTGGTTGGTTGATTTAACTGTGTATTAACTCTTTTCGGGTTATTTAACTCTGAATCAAATTTCAAACAATTCTGTTTAGTATTGCAAGAAATTCACAACCCTGTTTTATCTTAAAGGTGCAAGAAGGCAGCGGTTGAGAGTAAATTTTGGGGAGTCAGCAATGCTTGAAACGATTTAATAAAGTGCAAACAAATGAGCTCGAACTCATTTAAAAATAGTTACCTTCAAAGTGTTCCCTTACGAATTATATATATATATATATATATATATACGAGGTGCATACAATAAGTTTCCAGACTTTTTTTCGTATGAGCACTTTTATTGACAGTACGCACATGAAACTCCAGTTCCCTTCGAAGTAATTTCAACCGGCTGTAATGCACTTGTTGTACCGTTCGAACAACTTCTGGAAGACCCCGTGGAAGTCCTCTTGTGTGAGCGTGTCAATGACCTTCGTCACAGCTTCTTTCATCTCCTCAATTGTCTCATAACGACGACAGTCTCTGAGCTTAGGGAATAACCAAATGTCACAGGGAACAAGGTCTGAACTATAGGGACGGTGAGGAACTGTTTTGATGCCCATCTTGGTCAAATAGTCTGTGACAAGGATGGAGTTGTGGACTGCTGCGTTGTCCTGGTGGAAATGCCACTGACCCGATTTAAAGAGTGCTGGCCTCTTCCCAAGGAATCTCTTCTTGAACTCCCTTAAAATCTCAACATAGTAACCCTAACCCTAACCGTTTGGCCAATCAACTCTGGTGTATTAACTTCCTTACTCCTCCCACAGCTTTCATCATCCCTCACAGACTCCCTGCCTTTCTTGAATCTTTTATGCCGCTCAGAAAGCAGTTTGAAGCATTTCATACGTTTCTGTGGCATTTTTTCGAAACTTAAAACAGAATTTTATTGCATATCGTTCTTCTAAAGTGTCAGATTGGATTTTTGAAATTTCCCAGCTGCGACAATCAAGATTTAGTAGGGTGCATTGCAATTGCTACTGTAGCTGTTGATTTGAACCTGAAATCATAAAAATTGGTCAGCCATCTCATAAGATGTATAGCAATAACATAGTGAATTTTTCAAGAGTCTGCGACAATCTTATATGCCGATACTAAAAAAGTCTTGAAACTTATCTTATGCACCTCGTATTTTGTTGAATAACCTTAAAATCTAATAGCCGAAAAAGGACACTGTCTCCATAAGCCAGTGTTAACTTGTTAAATATTCCTCACTCACTATCAGGAATTTTGGCACGGGGTTTGATGTATTCCTGTTTTCGAGACACACTTAACCAGAAAAATCTGCATAATCAAAGATTGATCAACTGAACTAGATTCATGAGAAGTAGAGATATGTCCAAATTTAAAATTAATCAACTAATTTTCAAGCAATACTGACAACCTAACAAAAAATAAAATAAAATAAAAAGCATGGAAAAAGGAAAAAAGTGAAAATAAACCAGATTCGTTTAATTGTAATATTGTCATTTCCAATACTAGAAATTGTGCTGGAAGTCTGTAGAGGACATTATTCATAGTTTGCATGTTTCCAGAAGTTCAGAAACGGTGCTTGATTTTGGATTCTGATCAGAGGAGTTAAGGCATTGCGGAATCACAAGAATCTTCTTTTTGGCCAAAACCTTGTTTGCTGAAAAATTGTCTCGAAATTAATGTGATTATTTGTCTATAAACTATTGAGACTATATTTTCGTGTAAGCAACCCTTGTTTCAAATCAGTTGATCAACGTTAATATATCAGTAATCATTCTCGCTGTCAAACGTCAGTGTTGTTGCATTTTCTTAAAACAGGAAGTGGTCAAGTGACTTAGATAGGTTTCATCTTCCACAGTCCCTCGGCAAATGTTTTGTGCCACCAAAAAACTAGATAGAACTCGATCTCCAGAAACCCATGTTGAGTTGTCAAAGATCTCTGTTACCTTATCCTAAAGTTTAGTATATAATTTATTGAATTCCTTTTTTTTTCTGACAATTTTAACCAGATTCATTTTTAATAAGACAAGAATGCTCAACTGTGGTTGAATTCTGAGACGCAGAGATGTGTTCAAAATTGATCAGCTGGTTTTCAATTAGAACTGACAACTAAAAAAAATGAAAGGTAAAGAAAAACAGAAAAAAAAAAATAACAAAAACAAAACAAAATACGGTTTCGTTCCTTTGTACTCCGACGCCAAATTTCTACGATTGCTAAGTGCTTTTTTTAATCCATCATAATCCTCTTAATGTAGGTTTATACATTTGTGTCATTTTGTAACTTCATCTCCTCGACGACCCATATCGAGTTCACTTGATAGCAAGGGAGGAGTTAGCCGTCATTGAAACAGGCGCCACTAATAGAATTGACGACTAATGAAAGGCAAAAATAACGCTTTATTCACTGTTGTTTATTTCGGAAAAGTTTCTGAAGCATCTTCGCTGTTGTTTGGTTTATGTTGGTTTCTTTGTTTAATAGTATATCAACCTTCCCTGGCTTATTTGATGCGAAAGCCTTCTTTCTACAAGAACACTAGCGGTACAATTATAGCCAGAAGTCGGAAGACAATTTATATCATTAGCCCTAAAATGAACATAATTGTATGACTGGTTTGGTTTGGTTTGGCTTGGTGAGGTTCATGGCATATCAACCATTGTGGGTTATTTAATACCAAATCCTCTTCATACATGTATATTAACGATATAGGATTTAGTTTGTTTTGATTATATGGCGTATTATCCATTTTAGGTGATTTCATGCCAAATCCTCTTTAGACATATAAATTAAATATATATGATTTGGTTTGGTTGGATTTTATGGAATACGAACTATTGTTGGTTATTTGATGCCAAATACTCGTTATTCATCCATATTAACTATATATAATTTAGTTGGGTTGGGTTTTATGGCATATCAACCATTTTTGGTTATCGAATACCAAATCCTCTTGATACATATATATTAAATATATGAGATTTGGTTGGGTTGGGTTTTATGGCATATCAACCATGGTAGGTTATTTAATGCCAAATTCTCTTTATACATTTATTTTAACTAAAAACGATAAGTTTCCAGACTCTTGAAAATTCAGTATGTTATTCCTATACATCTTATGATATGATTGACCAATTTTTATGATTTCAGGTTCAAATGAACACCTACAGCAGCAATTGGAATACACCCTACTAAAGCCTGATTGTTACAGCTGCTCAATTTCAAAAATCCAACCTGGACGTGAGGACACTTTAGAAGAACGATAGGGAATAAAATTCTGTTTTAAACTTGGAAAACGTACAGAATGCTTCAGACTGTTTTTAGAGCATCTTGCATGAATCGAGCATCGGTTTTTAAGTGGCATAAAAGATTCAAGGATGCCAGGAGTCTGTGGGGGATGATGAGAGGTGCGGGAGGAGTAAGGAAGTCAATACACCAGAGTTGATTGGCCAAACGGTTAGGGTTAGTTTTACTATGATGAAGTTTTAAGGGAGTTCAGCAAGAGATTCCTTGGGAAGAGGCCAGAACTCTTCAAATCGGGTCAGTGGCATTTCCACCAGGACAATGCACCAGTCCACAACTCCGTCCTTTTCACAGACTATTTGACCAAGATGGGTATCAAAACAGTTCCTCAGCCTCCCTGTAGTCCAGATCTTGGTCCCTGTGACTTTTGGTTATTTCCTAAGCTCAGAGGCTGTCGTTATGAGACAAATGAAGAGATGAAAGAGGCTGTGACGAAGATCATTGACACGCTCACACAAGAGGACTTCCATGTGGCCTTCCAGAAGGTGTTGGAAGGGTACAAGTGCATTTCAGCCGGAGGAGATTACTTTGAATGGGACTAGAGTTTCATATGTGTACTATCAATAAAAGTGCCCATACGAAAAAAGTCTGGAAACTTATCGTATGCGCCTCATATGATTTTTAAACACATTTTGTTGATAGCATTTTTAAACAAACTTGATTTCATTTTTTTACACAGTTAAATTGAATTATTTCTATTTAACCATAAAAATTTAACATCAGTCATTTTTTCTGCACACATTTGAATAGATATACATATATAATTTGTAAGAGAATAATTTGTGGGTAATTTCATTTTTAAATGAGTAAGAACTAATGTTGCTATTGTTTTTACATACTTAAATTGTTTCATTTATTGCTACTTAACCATATTTACCAGCCCCTCCGCTCGGACAGGATATGACACTAGGTCAATTTTTAAACGGAGTTTAACAGGTTTGAATTCAGAGTTTTCCTTCTCCTAGACTAGTTGCCTCACCATGGCTGAAGAACCCAGTCTGCCTTTCTATTTGCCCATAGCTGGAGGGAGAATAATTGGATTCATACCTTTCCCAAGTGTATTAGTGATATGTGAAATGCAATTAGTCTGGTCCAGGATTTGAACTCGTGTCGCCGTGTCCATTTCTTATGACGATAACCATTACACCACATTGCTAGTTAACACTAATTATTCCATTCAATCTATTCAATTCTATATCAATTACAAGTTTACAAATGGTGAAATGGTTAAAATTATTGTCAATAATTCAATTTAGGCCCACAGTTAAAAGGGTTCCAAGTATTGTTATCTAACACTAATAATTCTTTTCAATATTACTCATTCATTTGCAAGCAGTTAAATGGTTTTAAGTATGGCTATGTATCACCAACAATTTTATTAAATATCAGTCATCTCTTTACTTACAGTTGAATGATCACACAGTCCTATTTCTAACAATTCGATTTTATGAAAGTCATTTGTTTGCACACAGTTTAGACGTCAAAAAGATCTGTTTGACCCATAGATAAGACCCTATCAGGAACTACCTTTCAGGGTTAGAGTGGATCTGGAAACAATAGCAATTCCCAAAAGCTCTAGGACTGGAGCCTCACCATCAGATTGTTTAGTTTCATATCCAGGACACCTGTAGATGGTTTTTACCCCTCTACAGAGATACATTCGCTTTCTACCGTCCCAGCCGACTAGGCTGTAATGGAACTGGAGTTTGAACTGGCTTGCAACGTTGTTACAGTCCAAGATGTTAATGCATACGCCACAGGGAATCCCAATATCCTCGTTTTATTAACTGTTTAATGTTGAATCAAATGAATGAAAATCATCTTGTAACATTGTGTCATCATATGAAAACTTTCCTTTGTGGATATAGAACACGAAAGATTTTCTTTCTTTCTTTCTTTCTTTCTTTCTTTCTCCTACATTCGCCTACACCTCTGATGGTCCCCAACAAAAAAAAAAAAAATAAAATAACTGCATTTTCTATTAATATTCAAGCACCTTTCTCAGTATTTTTAAAAATTTTCATTGATTCTAATGTATGATATTATTTATCACACACACACACACACACACACACACACACACACACACACACTAATATATATATATATATATATATATATATATATATATATATATATATATATATATATATATATATATAATAAAGCCCAACGTCTGTGTGTGCGTGTGGGAGTCTGTGTGGTTGTATGCGTACATAGGACAAAATAGAAAAGTAGATACATAAAAAGAAAGTATTTATTCTTATGCAAAATTTTTACAAGAAAGTCAATGAGCTAGATGAAATTTACTCTCCTGTTTAATTAGGGGGATGTTAAAGGAAGCAAGCAACCTCGGGAAAATTCAAATAACTCCGATTTCGATGAAAATAAAAAAAAAACATAACTACTAGTTATTAAGTAAAGTCTACTTCTAAAATTTCCCCATCTTAAAATAATCTCCCCCCACCTTCAATGAGGTTTATAATTCGGTGCAGAGCCTTTTTGAAAGTGCAAATGCATCCAGTTTTCATGGAAGCAACATACACCTTTAGACCCCTTCACATGGACGAGCAAAGGCAAGACGTCCAACTAGAACCTATATACAAAAGCTCTGTGCCGATACAGGATGTAGCCAAGAAAATCTACCGGGGGCGATGTACGATAGAGACGGGTGGCGAGAGAGGGTCAGGGAGATCCATGCTGCCAGCGCATGATGATGATGATGATGGTGTATTCTAATGTAAAATTTTATGAGAAAGACAATGAACAACATGTAATTCACTTTCCAGTATGATTAGGGGGCTAAAGGGGGGGGGGTCAAACATCCCTGTGAAAATTAAAATACGATATTGATGTGCATATGTATATAATGGTTTGAATGTTCACCAATTGTCCGGGAGACCAGGGTTCAATCCCAGATCAAGTCATACCAAAGACTCAAAAATGGTACCTGATGCCTCTTTACTTAACACTCAGCATTATAAGGTAAGAATCAAGGGTAAAGTGGAGCAATCCAGGGAATGGAGTAGCGCTCTCCCCTATACCTTGGTGTAGTAGCTATCGAAAATGAGCCTTTAGGTCAACCTCGAATTCGGTCGGCGAACTTACTAACTTTTCCATTGGCCTAGCAGTGAGAGTGTTCACCAAAGGCCCGAGAGACCGGAGTTCAATCCTTGGTCGAGTCATATCAAAGACTCAAAAATGGTACTTGATGCCTCCTTGCTTAACACACAGTATTATAAGGTAAGGATTAATGGTAAAGAAGCAATCCAAAGAAAGGAGTAGTGCCCTTCCCTACACCTCGGTGTAGTAGCTATTGAAAAGTGAGCATTCGGGTCCCCCTCGACTACAGTCGCCAACTTTATGTATACAGAATTTTTCTGCATGTATATGTATGTAAATGTGTATATATGTGTGGAAGTTTGTATATATATGTATATATATATATATATATATATATATATATTGAGAAAATGGTTGATTTGAAAAATCCGACAGGATCTGAAAAAATATATGGAAAAATCTCTCTAACATCTCTTAATGCACTAACAACATAACCACTTCTTACGCAGGTGTATACTCCATTCCATGTAAGGATTGTGACAATATTACATTAGTGGGACTCAACGCAATTTAATTAAAAGTATTAACGAACATAAACGGCCAATTTAATAAAATGACAACCAAAATACCCTTTTCTCTCATACTTTGGATTTCAAACATACTTTCAATTTTCTCAGGAGTGAAAGACAATGAGCTTCATGAAATATATTTTGCAGTTCGATTTGGCGGGGGTGTTTAAAGGGAGCAAACACCCCGGTGAAAATTCAAATTTTAATGAAATTGAAATAATATTGCTGATGTTTACTAGAAGTCATCATCTTTATCTGGGAGTTTTGATTATTGGAAACTGGGAAAAGTGCTGAGTCACATATTTCAAATGTTAACTAATTTGATAAATCATTCTGTTTCAAAGTTTTGATTTTTTCCCATTTTTTCCCTTTTCATTGTTTTACTTCCCTATCTTTAAAATGATACTTATATCTTCATGTAGCCATGAATTTAAGAAAAAATTTGCCATCATCATACTTGATTTGGTAAGTATTATAAATAGTTATAATGAAGATTTTACATTTCTATGATAATACATTTTTAATTGCTAGTGTTTGTAGTGATTCTTGAATAAACATTGCAAGATGTATGTCTTTATAGTTTTCCTCCAGCTTTTATTTACTTGCATATTGCATGCAAAACCACAGTCTATGTGAAGGTTTCTTTAATTTGTAAATTCAAATATCGAGATAATGAATAAGAAGTTTGTATGCAACCATTTTTATATCTGGTTTGAAGTAAGCAAATCTTTTACACTAAACTGGTATTCCTTTCTTTTGAATTACAAGAATGGATATAGATCTATTATCTACACGATTATTAACAATATTTTTATTAGGATAAACGAGTACTGAATTCAATGATTTAATAGTTAATATTAAATTTTTGGGCCGGGGACTGGCAGTAAGAAATTGCTGACAGCTCGCTTCAAAATATTCAATAACATCGAAGGAGTAACTTTCAAAGATTACAGTACAATTTTTAAAGCCTCTTTTTGAACCCAGTCAGCGATGGGTATTTCTGCTAGTATATATATATATATATATATATATATATATATATATATATATATATAAACATGAGCAAAAATGATGCGACAAATAGGAATATTACTTTTATGTTGCTTATTTTCTGATTATTCTTAACTGGTTTCAACCTTAGGTCAACGTCTGGAGAAAAAGATTTTGTGGAAAAAAAATTTTTTAGAAAGTCTTAAAGATTTAAATTTTTTTAAAGAGTTGATATGCAATAAGAAATTCGATGTAAAATGTATTAATGGTGTCGTGTGTCTTGGTCAAATAAAAAAAAATGTCTTCTGATCCAAGTGTTTTTAATTGGTCTTATATATATATATATATATATATATATTACCAGTCAAAAGTATTTGTCCACCTTCAAAAAATTTCATTTCTCATCCTAAAAGTGTTTTCTAAATAAAACAAACATAACACCACAATGTTTTTTTTTATCATACTAAATACAAGTCTTTCTCAGTAACTTTGACCAGATATATTTCGAAAACTTCATTTAAAGGTGTTTTTCTTCTTAAGTACTAAAAATAAAATTTCTGAAAACTACAGTGAATTATTCGGTTAGGAGACATCAGGAAACGGGGAAGAAACAAGACCAAAAGTAGGACTGGTTGACGAAAAGCAATAAGAAAAGCAGAGGACAATTTTATCAGAGTCACCAGTTTGCGTGAAAGAAGGCTGACTGCTTCAAACATCACTGCAAACCTGAACTAATGACGGAAAATAAATTCGTCAACATCCACTGACGAGAAGACTCTGTGAAACTGGCCTATATGGCAGAATTGCTGTCAAGAAAGCACTGTTGCGGAAACAATGTCAAAAGGCTTCATTTGGTCAAGGTGCATAAAAACTGGACAATAAAGCATTGGAATAAAGTTCTTTCGACTGACAAATCAATGTTCGAAGTCTATGGCTCAAATAGGAGATTATACGTGCAGCGAAGACTTGATGAAAGAGCCGCAACCCGTTGTATCACGCCAACCGTAAAGCATCGAAAAGGCTCTGTTATGGTGTGGGAGGCGTGTGCCATTTGCAAAGTCGGGGATTTGCATCAGGTGGAGTACAAATTAAATCAGACCGGCTTTCACAGTATACTGCAACGTCACACGATCACATCTGGAACGTGACTTGTGGATCACGAATTTCTACACATGCAAGCTAATGACCCAAAACATACTAGTAAACTCTGCCAGATGTACATTAAAAGCTTGGAAGAACAGCCCGTCCTTCGACGGATGTCTTGGCCGGTGCAATCAACGGATTTAAATCCCATAGAACTCTTGTTGGGTGAACTTGAGCGAAAAGTCAAAGTTACACAACCGACAAATGCAGCTCATCACTGACAACTCTTGTAGGAAAGCCGGGCAGAACTACCTTCAGCCTACTTCGATTCTTTGGGGGAAAGAATGACGAAAATTTGTGAAGGATTGATGGCTTGATTTCTTTTTAATGTAGCTCAGGAATACTTGTATTTAGTATAATAAATAAAACCATTTTGATGCTTAACTTGTTTCATTAAAAATAATATTTTTGGAATGAGAAATAAAAATTCTTGAGCGTTGGCAAATACTTTTGACTGCCAGCGTATATATATATATATATATATATATATATATATATATGTATATATGATATATTCTACTATATGGGGGTAAAAAATTTAATTATACTGACAAAGAGACCAAATTTATTCATGGTTAAAAAAATAAAAATGAATAACTAACCGGTTTCGGTCCTATCTGATCACAGTTTGAACTACGATAACGATTAAGACACAAAAAGAGGAAACAGACTCTATAATGTTAGGGAAAACGGCAGTGGGGAGAGTGTTAAATGGTAATCAAATTAAGACCCAATAAACATTCTCTCTGTTTGCAGAGGGACGGTATATGGGTCAAAATATGAATGGTCTCTAACACTTCTTGATGGAAAACTGAGTGGGACCTGCTTAAAGTAATAAACAAGTCTGCACTGTAGGACGAGGCACAATCACGGTTATTTATCAGATGTTCAGCTATAGAAGACCTGTATGCATTGTTACTATATTTATATATATATATATATGTATGTGTGTGTGTGCTTTCAGGCATCTGGCTAATGTGTTTTCATGAGTTTTGGGAGGAGTATGATTCAAACTAGCCGTGACTTGACTGGCCTGTTTCTTCGTTTATCTGGATGTGGGTAAGGACTGTCCAATGTTATTTCAAACGGGACGGGATCTTTCTGACAAACAGTGAATTATTGTCAAATTTATTTGTTTGTATAGATGTTTGTTGTTGTCAAATTTTTTTTTCATTGTTATGTTATCAAGTTTCATATTAAATCCAAATGGCAAATATGTTTTCAGACTTTTTATCCTTTGTTTTTTTTAATTAACTAATCTTAGGTTTATATTTTTTCAAACCTTTCAGTGATCGTGAATGTTGTATTTTTGTTCAAGTCGTGAGCCTTAGAGTGAAAATGTTCAAATACAAGATTGATTTGATCCATAGATTTTATCTTATGTCTGTAGTTTAATCTAAAATCAAATGTGCATCCTGATTTTCCAATGTACAGTTTTTCGCAAAATGTTTTTTTAATTGTAAAACTAGTTAATGAGTCGGTTGATTTTGACGTGTTTGCAAGATAGGTTGTCTGGCCCAGTTGGCTGGAGCTGTGGAATACACCGAGTGCATCTCTTCAGGAGAGTAAGACTCCCACAATGCGTGTCCTAGATATGACACTAAAAACTCTGAGAGCGAGGCTGCAGTAATGCAGAAGCTATGGGAACTGCGGAGTATTCCTTTAGTGTCACCGCTTCCAGGTCCACTCTGGCTTGCAGTGTAAACACCTGACAGGTTCCTATCTATGGGTCAAATGGAACTAAATTCATGTTTATGCTAAACTGAATTGTTTGAAATAGAACGATTTATATGCATAAAAATGGATTTAGCCTTAAATAACCTAAAATGGTTGAAATGCCATAAAAACCAACCAAACTAATTCCTATATATTTAATATATATGTATAAAGAGGATTTGGCATTAAATAACCTACAATGGTTGATGTACAATAAAACCAAGCTAAACCAAATCATACATCATCATCATCATCATATCGTGCCGCCAGCACGGATATCCCTGATCCTCTCTCGCCACTTCTCCCTATCGTTCATCGCCTCTAGCAGGTCTTCAGGGCTACATCCCGTATCCTCACATAGCTGCTGTATGTATGTTCGAGCTGTTCGTCTCACTTTTGCTCGGCCATAAGTGGGGTTCCATAGGAGTACATCACTTATGAGCTCGATATATTTGATATATATGTATAAAGAGGATTTGTCATTAAATGACCTACAACGGTTGATATGCCATAAAACATAATTTCTGCATTTTGTTGCTATCTGTCATTTCTCTGAGGTTATTTAGTCGATGATTGGTTTGCAAACCTGGTTCTTGAAAAATGCATTCTAAGTTGGACTTTACTTTCAAAATGTCCCAACGATTTTTGATTATTTGAACGACTGATGTGAGGGTTTTGTCGAATGCTTTTACGAAGGGGATGTGGTTCATTTTCACTTTTGGTCGAAGTTTTAGGGTGTCTTGCCTAGAGTTAGAGATAGTTTTGGTTACCTGGTTTCCGATTAACGCTAGCCACTTCATTACGAGAACTCCCCCGGACAGATAGAGGAACCACATCTATAGCCAGAAAACGGCACTTTGCTTCAAAGTTAAACGAACAAATGTCAAGGACAGACACTTTGATTCTCGGCAAAACCCGCACATATTGATCCTCTGAAGAAAGTCCTGGAAACGACCGTGAATAGGTTACCAAAATATGTAATTGCGCTTTAATCTCACAAAATAATTTACCCAAGCGGCGGGGGGGGGTAATACCCCCACAACGAGTATTCTAGATATGACATTAAACAATCTGATGGTGAGGCTCCAGTAATGCTGGAGCTTTTGATAATGTGGAGTACCCATTCCTTACCATTTGACGACAAACCACTCTTGAAGTGTGGTATCGTTGTGGTGTAATGGTAAAAGCGCTGGACTGCGGAATCGTCGTAAGTGAGTTCGTATTCCAGTTCCGCTATTATTTTCATTTTTGAGGAGGTGCCCGTGGTGTAATGGTTATCGTCGCAGGAATTGGACACGGCGATACGAGTTCAAATCCTGGACTGAAGGCATTTCACATTGCACTAATACCCTTGGGAAAGGTATGAATCCGATTATTCTCCCTCCAGCTATGGGTAAATAGTAGGGCAGACTAGATTCTTCAGCCTTGGTCAGGCAACTAGTCTAGGAGAAGGAAAACTCTGAATTCAAATCTGTTAAACTCCACTTAAAAAATTGACCTAGTGTCATATCCTGCCCGAGCGGAGGGGTTGGGTAAATATGATTATGTTCATTTTCGGACAAATACCTCAGGGTGAGGTATGAACCCCCTTATCCTCTGAGCTATGGGTTAAATAGCATAACTATTGTTCTTTTAGTAGGATGGATTTAGCATTAAATAATCCACAAAAGTTGATATGCCATTAAACATAGAAACCAAATCAAACCATTGGGATGTCCATACGAACGAGTCCATTGGAGAACGTGACTCATGAGTTCATCCTTGCTTTCTCAGCAGTGTCTCACATGTATTGTTCATCTTATTTGGATGGTTTTAAAGATAGGTGGTAGGTGGCCATACAACTGTTCTTTCGTGAGATGTTGATTCCTGGATTTCTTCAATACAGCTAGTAGCATTCTTCTGCAGTTCCCGTTTAGCTTTTTTTCTGTGTTTTATCGGCGTCCATGTGACACATTCATACAGTAGAAGTGACATAACCGCTGCTTGGAAGAAATTGTATTTAATTTTGTCGGATAGTTTAGACTTCCATGTGATCGATAACCTATTGATAGTCCATGCCTTCGCTAGGCGCATATTGATGTCACTTTCAGTAGATGAGACACTGCTACCGCTCTAAGTGATACATATTGGGTTGAGTCATCGTTAATTTTGCTTTTCTTAAAATACAAGTTATTCATAAATAATCAAGTGTATATTCACCATTGTTTTGAATATCCTTTTGTCATTGGTCACGTGGCTTGTTTAATACTCGAAAGTAAATTTCAGCTCCTTTCAAGCTCAAAAGTTATTCTACCAACGCTTTCACCTGAGTTTCTGGAGATTTTTTTTTCTTTCAGAGAATTTTGTAAAGAACGAAAACGGTGAAAATCACTTGGAGCAAGGTATAGCAAATATAGTCAGTCGGGTTGAACAGTCAAGCCTAAATTCAATATTTTTCCTACGTGATTCTTGCTTAATGTGGCTTTGGATTATCATGAACAAACGTTTCTTCTCTTGACGAGTGTCGGTCGTTTTCTTTGATGATCACATGGCGGGATTTTGATAGTATAAGTTTGTATCAAGTGATTGATTGCAGTTTAAAAACTCAAAAGGAATAATTCCGCGATGATCCCATAATGCAAACAGCATAAATTTTCTTCCATGAAGCTCCGCCTTTGGGGTAGCCAGCGAAAATTCATTTTTACCAGTTCACAGCTTTTTGCGTTGAACATTGTCATAAAAGACTCATTTTTGTCACCTGTAAATGATATTCTTGAGAAACGGATGATTTTCTGTTTAAAAGAAGACGTGTTGATATGTTGGAGGATCATTAAATAAGTTTCCAGACTTTTTTCGTATGGGCACTATTATTGATAGTACGCACATGAAACTCTAGTCCCCTTCGAAGTAATCTCCTCCGGCTGCAATGCACTTGTTGTACCGTTCCAGCAACTTCTGAAAGGCACCATGGAAGTCCTCTTGTATGAGCGTGTCAATGACCTTCGTCACAGCCTCTTTCATCTCCTCAATTGTCTCATAACGATAGCCTGTGAGCTTAGGGAATAACCAAAAGTCACGTTGAGCAAGGTCTGGTCTATAGGAAGGCTGAGGAACTACCTTGAGGCCCATCTTGATCAAACAGTCTGTGACAAGGATGTAGGTGTGGGTTGGTGTATTGTCCTGGTGAAAATGCCACTGACCCGATTTGAAGAGTTCTGGCCTCTTCCGACCGAATATCTTCCTGAACTCCCTTAAAACCTCAACATATTATCCCTAACCCTAACCCTTTGGTCTATCAACTCTGGTGTTCTGACGTCCTTACTCCTCCCACACCTATCATCCGTCACATACTCCCTGCCTTCCTTGAATCTCTTATGCCACTCAAAAACTGATGCTCGATTCATGCAAGATCGTCGAAAATCAGTCTGAAGGATTCCATACATTTCTGTGGTATTTTTTCCAAGTTTAAAACAGAATTTTATTCCCTATCGTTCTTCCTCATATCCAGATTGGATTTTTGAAATTCACCAGCTGTGACAATCAGGATTTAGTAGGGTGTATTCCAATTGCTGCTGTAGGTGTTCATTTGAACCTGAAATCATAAAAATTGGTTAGTCATCTCATAAGATGTATAGCAATAACATACTGAATTTTCAAGAGGCTACGACAATTTCGAAGGCCTGTACAAAAAAGTCCGGAAGCTTACTGAATGCACCACGTATATGCCATCTTCCTCATTCTTCTTACTAAGAGGCTGAGAAACTCAATTACCCAACTTGCTTTCTTTTTCAAATAGCAGCAGATTGATAATTGGGATGTGTTGAGGTTAAGTGCTAATTCACGGATAATATTTCGCTGGTTTCATTTCGCAAATTCTTGTAAAGCATCTTGATCGAGGTCTGATAAGCGTTCTGGTGTAGGTTCATCTCTCAACGACGTATCGACATAACGAAATTTTGGAAACTAGTTTCGGACTTACTAGACAGTAATGACACGTTGGCCATAAACATAAGAAATTTTCTCAGCCGTTTCTGTTTTCCTTTTTTTTTTTTTTAATTCCTAAAACATTTCCTGTATATGCACTTTCAGTTCCTCCATTTTAAGGGCATGAGATCATTGAATAAATTAATGATACGTACTCTTTCACTGCTGAAATAAGAATGACCAATGAAGGTACTCTTTAATTTGGTTATTTCCGGTTCCGTTTATAACACTGCAAGTTTGAAATGCGTCGTTAGAACCAAGTGGACAGTCCGGCCAGCACAGCCGCATATAACCCCACTATGTTTACCTTCATTGAGACATCAAGTAATGAGCTTCAGTTGGCAGTACTCGAAGCCTTACTTATGAACAAACACGAACCGGAAATGTGTTTCCAAAAGAAATTTTACACACCTCTTATTTAACAATCCTATTGGTCCACGTGAGATAAACATTATTAACCGCCCTAACTTTTCTGGCTTACGGCAATTCTTTTCGATCAGTTTTCTTCTCTCCTCCTCCTGACTTTTTCGATGGTCAATATCTCATGTTTACTTCTACTGGCATGAACTCCATTGTCCCTGACATAATTCTCTGAAGAGAAATGACCGAAACAAAGGGTCTTTTTAGGATTCAAAAATATATTAATCTGTTTGTTTTTTTAATTTATTATTCACACGCTTTTAAAGACAATATTTAAATTCCCTCTGGGGAAGGAATTAATGGCTGCCACCCGCGTAATGCAAAGCTCTTCTAACGAAATGAGTACTCCAGTATCTGGTAACGCAAAATGTTAACAAACGAAAGCCAAAATATAAGGTTATAATTCCCGAGCTAAAGTTGGTCATATGGTGGTAATTTACTAAGCTTTTTGCTTAGATGTGGCACAAGACCATATGAAAAATGCACCCAATGAGACTCGAACTCACTCGTGTAGGTTTGCTAGCCCAGCTTGCTAACCATTACACCACCAGAGGCGCCTAAGTTGGTCATATGGTGGCCGATTGGTAAGATACTAAGTCTAACGTAAAGTTAGGTGGGTTTCGATTAAAACGTACTGCGTGTCTAGCGACACTGAAGCGTTGTGATATAACGAAACAGTGTGTCAGTGGATGACCATATATATATATATATATATATATATATATAATAAGCTAGTCGCGTACTTAGTATTTATGTTTTTACTAAAAGATAAGACACTAAAATCCTTGTTACACACCTAATGCAAAAATGAAGACAATAATCTAAAAAATATAGTAATTTTTATTCGAAAATTTCAGCCCATTAAGAAAAACTAAATCATAATTGGTATCTGTAAAAGGTTTCTGTATAAAAAGGATTTTCTTCTGAGTTTTACATTTCTAGTTCTCCAAAATGAAGAACCCATCAACTTTTAAACACGCCTAATACATTGGTAGAAACGTTGCATTAAAATTGTACCTTTTATCAAGTCTCGAACACCTACGTCTTTATCGATTCAGAAAACGGAAAGGAAGATAATTCATCTGTCTTTCTACAAATTCCTGAAGCCAACAGATATGCTTTTTGGTGATAGGAAATGAATTAATCCAACAAAAAGAGAGTCGCCATTGATTAATGTCAAATATACGAGAAAGAGGCATATTGTTGGCGGCCCAAAACAACGACGTGTTTAACCACAATGATAGTGAATTAAATTAAGTCACAAATAATCGTCACTCGTGTCTAAGTAGAGTTTCTAAATTTAATCACGCATGGAAAAATTTTCACTGTCGTAAATTACTGTCGTAAATATACCGGGATTATTATCACGACATAGCGTAACCTTCAGAGCTGGATATTTTCATATATATCTTCTTTTTTCAAAAACTTTGACAACACCTTTTTCATCTTTCAATAATTCGTTTTTTTTACTTTCAGGATTTTTAACTTTTTAATTAAGTTTTAAAAGGCACAAGGTGAAAAAATAGTAAGTAAATGAAGATTGTGTCACGCCAAGATACCTAGACCTGTAGACTTGTAAGTAAATGATAGCAAAGCGCGAATAGATAATTTATCGAACCTGCCAGCAGTCGGAAGAAAGTTACAATTCAACATCTCTTCGAGTGCGTTAGCTGTAACAAGATAGGCTTGATATGGCGCTTCGGGTCAGATGATATAATTCACATGAAGTGAAAGTAGGAATTGGATGTGGATTTTGGGATGCGGTTTCTTTTACTCTGCTAATGGCTGGTGTGCAAGAAAACAAACGTTTACGTGAACGGAGCATGGGAGACGAATCAAAGACACGAGAAGAGTCCTGTTCTTTGAAAAAGATAAAAAACTGCTGCCAAGGCCCCTGGGACGGAGAGATATACATCTATGACATTCCAATGCTCAAGATGAATGGTGATTTTTGTGTATTTCCCGCCTCAATTATCGATTAGCCATCACGGACATAGCAGTCATCAATAACTAGGCTACAAAGCGAAGTGAAACCCAACTTCGCCCAGGATTTGAATTCGGATCTCTGATGCTATTTTTGACAGCGATAACCATTGTATTAAGCGTTCCTTTTGGTTCATTGGTTCAAGTAGTTGGGTTGATCAGATCTATTTATGTAGGGGTAAAAGGATTTCAAGCTAACCAAAAATGGAATAGTCTAGAACCCTGAAAGGATTTGGTTATGTTTCTTTGTTAAAGGCATACCAACTCTCATGGGTTATCAAATCCCAAAGTCATCATGCTAGAATGACAGTAGTAGTACTATTTGTGATTTGAGAATCAGCTGAATTGTTTGTGAAGAAGTTCTTTTTTTGTTCTTGCGAACCAAAGAACTAGGGTGAGTGAAACGTTTTGCAATATTTTGGTAACGTGAGACACAATTTGGCAGCTCTCGATGCATTTACCGAGGTCATACAGATGACAAATCACACTTGACTGTGGGATACCAAGCTCGGCTGATACTGTCTGAGGGTTAAACACCGGATTTGCCTCTATTACTTAGAGCACAGTTACGAAATTTCACTATTTTAAGCCCGTTTGATCCTACCTGATCTTCAAGGTTCTTGAAACCTGAGCGAATATTTCTTGAACTATGTAGTTACTGTACTAGGATCAACTGCCCCTTCGCCTTTTGGCACGAGAAATGTTTTTAGCTGCTTCTGTGGTGTTACTTATGAGCGATTCTGAAAGAAATCTCCATTGTTATTAAAGCGCGGGAAAGTTGTTTACTGTGATATTTAATACCATCCTCAATCTAGTCACCATCTATTTCATTTTTGGAATCTTTTAATCATTACCCTTTTTTATTTCTATAAATACATGTGAAACCCATTTTCATCTTTTGCACAAGAAATGTTTTTGCTGCTTCTGCAGCGTTATGGCCCAGTTCGAAACCGCAAAGCATGACTTTCTAAATTAGACAGCAGGGTGCATTCATCTGCGTGGCTTTCAAATCGCACACAGCATGAAGCAAAGAAGAAAGTGCCAGCGCACCATTTACCACCATACTAACAACCACAACTGATACTTATCACAGCTTCAACTGTTTCGGTCACATGATATATGCACTCCAAATTAGCACGTACTAGCAAACTATTGTAAAACTTTTAACTCACCCTTAGTAGATTCAGTCCGTTATCATAATGAATTGCTTTTTGATAGCTAAAAAAATTCTGTTTGTTTGATGGAATTTGAACTTTGCATTTTCACGGCTTTAACTTTCTGTTCATGCAAATTATGAAGAAAGAAATCAATTCTTTTGTAAAACAGAAGGTTTTTTTTTGTTTCCTTTCTTTTCAAAGGAAATAACAATTTTGTTTATGTAACGAGATGTCTTCTTCAAGATAAAAAAAAAATCTGAAAATTCATTCGTAATTCTGAAAATGGACAATTATAAAAAGAAACTTATATATTTGCTCAGGATTTAAAAAAATCTTTTTAGACGTTTCTTTGTTTTTAGATCTGACTTCCTTATCACATGAAAGACACACACGCACACACAGACTGATATTTACTTAATTCTGGTATGTTTATGAAAATCCATGTCAAGATTGATAATGGGTGTAACAGCTTCTTTCAGTTTGGGTGAAAGTTCTTGGTAATTTACTCTCTCTTCTTTGTCCATCTTCGTGACATGTCAGAAACAAGACCTTTTATACAATAAAAAAGGTATTCTGGAAACTTCTCGATCCGACCAAGCAAAGATATTCATTTTATTGTTTAACACGTTTGACTTACCATTTCTCAATTTTCTTGACTGCTTAAAAAATCAGTAAAACATTTAACAAATTGGCTAGATCGAGAACTTTTCGGCACCAAATAAAATTGTAGCCTGATACCAGGATCGATGCCTTGAGTTCAAATCTTGGACGAAGCTGTCAGCGTTTTAGTTCATGCTAATGCTTTTGGAGAAGGCATGAATCCATCACTTCTTCCATCAACTAAAGGTAAATAATGGGACAGACTGATTTCTCTTAGAGTGGGAAGGTAACCAAACTAGAAGAAAACAAAAGCTGAATTCAAACCAGTTGTCACAGTCTCTTTGTGATCAAGGGGTTGGATAAATACAGGCTGTGTCTGATATAAATACACACGCTATCACCTTTAAATACATGCTGAATCCCGTATAAATACATGCAGTATTCCCCATAAGTACATTCCGTATCCCCTATAAATATATGCAGTACCCCATATAAATACATGTCGTATCCCCTATAAATACTTGCCGTATCCTGTATAAATACAGGTAGTATCCCACATAAATGCATGCCACATCACCTATAAATACATTCAGTATCCCCCATAAATACATGCGAAACCCCCCTATAAATGCATGCTGTATCCCACATAAATACATACAATATCCCAAATGAATATATTTCGTATCCCCAATAAATACAGATCATATCCACATGAATACATGCTGTATCCCTCATAAATACAAGCAGCATCCCACATAAATGAATGTCGTATCCCCCATAAATACACACAGTAACCCCCAATAAATAAATGCCATATCCTCCATAGATATATGCCGTATCCCCCATAAATACATGCCGAATCCCGTATAAATACATGCAGTGTTTTCCATAAGTACATGCCATATCCTCTATAAATACATGCAGTATCCCCTATAAATACATGCCATGTCCCCCTATAAATACCTGCCATATCCTCCATAGATATATGCCGTAACCCCCATAAATATATGCCGTATTCCTTGTGAATATATGCAGTATCCCCGTAAACATGTACGCCACCAAACATTTTAAAATAACGTTTTCTTCTAATTCAAAGATTGCATTATTTCCTGAGAAACATTTTACAGTCCAAACAGATATTATCAGGTGTTATTCATTACAAAACTCTGAAATAAAAGAATATGAGTATGCAGAATCAAAAATAGTTCCCCGTAAACATGTTATTTCTGTTTTAATTTTAGTTTGCTTATTTTAAAGGCATGTCAAGTCGTCCAGCGTTATTTTATTTAAAGGGGTTCGGGAATTGCATTTATTGTTGGTTCATATTTATATTTTTGTATGATTGTTCCTTCGGAGTTTTTTTTTTTTTTTTTTTTTTTTGCTCACAGGCCTATTTAATACGAATGATATTTAAACAGATTCATTTGACCAATAGATTGGACCCAAACAGCTACATGTATTCTTAATGGACTTAGAAGTAATGGCAATGAAGGTGTACTTCACATTCCCCAGAGCACCAGAACAGGAGTCTCACCATCAGATAGAGTTTAGTGACATGCCTCTTTTTTTGTGTGTTTTGGGAGGCTTACTCCTTTGTAAAGATTAAGGTTAGCATATTCTAAACTTCGACGACATAGTGCGTTATTTTTGGGTGAAGGGTTTTAATGCTTTAGAGTTCGATAATAAATGAAACCTAATGATATCCGTTTTGCGTGTATGACTTTTTAAAACAAAAAAATCCTTTAAGATAAAGCAAAAAGATCTTTTTTGATTAGAAATTGTGAGGGGTCTACTTACTTATGAGCGATAAGAAAATTCAACTGTTATTACAGCGCGGGAAAGTTGTTTACTGTGATGTTGAATGCCATCCTTAATCTAGTAACCATCTATTTAAATTTTGGAATCTTGAAATAAATACCATTTTTTTTCCGTAAATACATGTGAAATCCATTTTCTTCTAATTTTTCTATGATTTTGGTTAGGTTTCTCTGTTTAGTGACATATCAACCTTCGTGGGTTATCCAATGTTAAAGGCATCGCTGTCGAAGAATAGTAGAGATGGTACATAACCGATAGTTGATGAGGGTAGATAACGGAGATCAAACCTTTCCCCAGGGTATTAGTCCGGAAGTTAACGTAACAGAACGGCTGGAGTTCGAACTCTCAACGATGCAGCAGCCCAGCTCGTTAGCCAATACTCCAAGGAGACTTCCCCTACTTTTTCTATGACTAACATGTAACGGAATATTCTTGAATGATGTATCTTTAATAATTGTTTCGCCTAGAACCAGCGCATTGGTCTTGTGGGTCGAGTGTTTGTCAATGTACCGGGAGATTGGGTTCAATCCCCGGTCGAGTCACACCAAAGACTCAAAAAATGGTACTTGATTCCTCCTTGCTTAACACTCAGCATTATAAGTTAAGGATCAAGGGTAAAGTGGAGTAATCCATTGAAAGGAATAGTGCCCTTCCCTACATCGAGGTATAGAAATCCTTGAAACGAGAGCCTTCGGGTTGCATTCAACTTCGGTTGCCAATTTTACTTACATGTGTTATCGTCAATAGTATTTTTCCGATTCCAAGGTTTATAAATTCAGAGCTTCTTCTGAGCATTTTTATCCTTGAGCTGAAAATGTCCCTTTTTTTAAAAAATTCCTAGACCATTGTGACACAAATCATTGTACTTACTACATCATAAACTTTAATTAAATTTTATTTATCGCTACATCTTTACCAGAATGAACATTGATAGTTTATAGTATTGTAGATACACTTTATACTCAGCAATCATTTAATGAATTTTCCTTAAAGAAAAGTACATATGTACAAGCAACAATATAACGTTGAAATCAACCGATCAATTTTACCCAATAAAAATTAATCGGTATAAAATTTGAAATATAATAAAAACATTATTTTTTAAATTCATTTCAGTTGTATTACATAGCATGTTGGGAGGACTATAGTTTTATACCATAATTTTCAGTGTTTAACCAACCTTTTAAATTGCCCAGTCGACAATCTCTTCATAAGGGTAAGACTCCTTCGACGAGTGTCCTGGATATGACAATAAACAATCTAGTGGTGGGGCTTCAGTAATACTGGAGCTTTGGAGAATGCGGAGTAACCCTTCACTTGCACCGCTCCCAGGTTCACACTGGTCGGAGTCGTAGCATCTGATATGGTCCTATCTATAGGTCTAAACTGTGTACTTATTCTAAACTGAGTTATTTGAAATAGAACTGTTTAAATGTATAAAAATGGATTTGGCATTAAATAACCCACAATGGTTGATGTGCCATGAAACAAAACCAAACCAACCTTTTAAGCCAGATAAAAAAAAATTCTACAAAACTCGGTGTCAACTTATATTGTAAAACTAAAATATATAAACCTGGTCAACTAGTGGAAAAGTCTTCCTAACAATCGATATAGACCACTTTGCCGGATTACAGCAGACTGACACGAACATTTCCAATATAAACCCGTGGTTGGGGAACACATTTAACAAATTAACACAGAAATTAATATAAAATGATAAAACTGTAATACAAATTCAGAATTAAATTAACGCTGTATACCACTGCGTTTTCAACAGCTGATGCACTTACGGTAATTTACTAACCGGAATGTTACAGCTCTCAGACAACCACTGTATGTTGTTTATTTGCGTGATTTCGTGATAGAAAAATAGATTGTAAATGTAGATGAATATAATCTCTAATGTGTAAGATTTGCATGTTTTATATATGGTTGATGTAATTTTGATTTCAGAAAAAAATTACGTACGTCATACACTTGGGGAAATCTCCATGACGTATTAGCAAAAATTGCGAGATTGCGTCATCGTAGTCAGCGCCTTCGAATCCCAGTCGCGCAATTACGTTATCTCTCGGACTTTGGGCTAAATAGTATCACCGCTGTTCTTCTACAATGATGGCTTTGGCATTGAATAATCTACAAAGGTTGGTATGCCATTAAAAAAAAAAGAACCCAAGAAACAAAACACCACAGACTACTGAGGACGGTTTAATGAGATTTAATGGTAGTTTATTGAAAAAAGATACATTGGTCTTATTACTGTATTTATTCAGCACAACATTTTAAATAAAGGTTACTAGAAGGTTGTTTTATTGATGATTAAAACCTTGATTCTAAAATACCGCACTGTAATTTTAAAAGTATTTACTTATAGACATTTATAAAGTTAAACTCCAAAAAACTTATGTTTTTGCTACAAGCTATCACATCGTATCTTCATTTAGGTCTTATGGGTACGTTATCGCTTACCCAGAGCCTACTGGATGTTTGGGAGTCGATCTATACAACAAACCTAAAAATTTTGATGTCGACTTATATGTCAAATCGATTTATAGGCAAATTTTACTTTATCTATGGTAATGAATACTGGTAACTTGTAACCTGATATTCACCTTCGAAAATCTACCTTTTTTATACAATAAAATACAACTCTTCCCGTTGAAATATGGAGTAAATTTAGGTAAATACTACAGTAAGCCACAAAGTAGAGCCTTAAGCTGCTGCTGATTTGGTGAAAAAGAAAGTGGACGTAGCGTTTTTCGGCATTTTTTGTCCTCAGAAAATAGTTTATTTTATTCGAATGATGACGTTAACCCGAACAATGTACGTATGCAAAAAGAAATTGTTATTAGCTTTTACAAGTCTGTTTGATTTCGTTTTCAAAGTTATCCTCGCAGGTTAATCATTTTAAACACAATCAATTTTGATTTAAACTAAAAAGATAAAAGATATACCTTTTCGTCTAATATAATATCTGTACTATTTGAGTAAGTGTAAACGCTCGTATTGTAACAGTTATCGTCTCAGGATATGTACGCAGTGATCCGAGTTCCAACCCTGAACAAGGCTCTTTGCATTTTTTCATAGAACAAATACCCTTGGGAAATGTATTGATCCTATTATTCTTTCTCAAGTCATGGATAAATAGTTGGGCAGGCTGATTCTTTAATCTTGGGGTTGCGACCAATGTAGAATAAAAATTCTTAATTCAAATCTGTTAAACTCCTCTTAAACAGGGGGTGTCCTCATGGCGTAATGGTTTAAGCGATGGTCTACGGAATTGTAGTAAGCGAGTTCGTACCCCAGTCGCGCTATTACGTTCACTTTCGGGTAAATGCCCTTGGGAAAGGTATGAACCCCCTTATCCTCCAAGCTATGGGTTAAATAGTACCACTACTGTTCCTCTAGGAGAATGGCTTTGGCATTAAATAGCTTACAAAGGTTGATATGCCATTAAACAAAGAAACCAGACCATCTTCTTAAACAATTGACCATGTGTCACATTCTACAGGTGTGTCAGGGTTTGGTAAATTTGCTTTATTCAGCATATTTTTCAGAACAGGGTCATAGGTATTGTAAGGCGGGAATCCCTGACAAAAAATTTGGAAGCCCATAGGAGTCAGACAAACAGACGAAGACAAGAGAGAAAATGAACTCCCGAAGGAAAGCATCACTTTTGACTTGTATTTGTGCGATTCTCAAAATTCAACCCTTTCAAGAACCCCAAAGAGAATCAACAAAGAGGTTCCACGTTTACGAAGGCTGTTCTATTTCATTGTTTGTTTGGTTGGTTTTACGGCATGACAACCTTTACAGGTTATTTAATGCCAAATCTATTTTTATACAATAAACAGTTCTATTTCAAACAATTCAATTTAGCATGAGTACGCTGTTTAATTGTCAAAAACATTTCTATTTCAAGCTATTCAGTTTAGTCTGACAGTTCTTATTCAAACAATTCAGTTTAGTATTAGAATAATTGTAGTTTAAACACTGTTAAATGTCAAAACAGTTCTATTTCAAAAAATTCAGTTTAGCATGAGTACTGTTTTAATGTCAAAAACAGTTTTATTTAAAAAATTCAGTTTAGCATAAGTACGTTGTTTAAATGTCAAAACAGTTCTATTTCAAGCAATTCAGTTTAGCATAAGTTCACAGTATAAATTTTAAAGCAGTTATATTTCAAATAATTCAGGTTAGTATAAATACACAGATTAGTTTTATTTGACCCATAGATAGGACCCTATCTGGTGCTACCACTCCAAGACAGAGTGGACCTGGGAGCGATGCCAGTGAAGGCGTACTCTGGTTTCTCCAAAGCTCCAGTATTACTGAAGCCTCACCATCGGATTGTTTAGTGTCATAACCAGGACACTCGTTGAGAGTGGGGTTCTTATTCCTCTGCAGAGATGCAGTCGGTGTACTCTACAGTCCCAGCCGACTGGGCAATGTTCTGTTTGATTCGCTTCTAATATCAAATGATTCCAACTATAGTAGATAGTTTGCTCCTTCCGACTGCAAAACAGTGCCCAAACTATCATCAGCCAATAGTCAACATCTCAAGTGTAGCGTTTGAGTATGTGATTTTAACAGCATGACAACCTGTCTGAGGTTATTTTATGCCAAGACGTTAGGGAATCACGTTCATTGTGCGTTTATATTTACATATCTGTGCGGTTGTTTCTTAAGAGTTATTTTTTTTCTCAAGGTCCATTCTCATACGAATAATTTTTAAACATCTATTTTATCGGTAGACAAGACTCTAACAAGTACTACCACTCTAGATCACAGTGGACGTGGGAATAATAATAATGAACGCACTCAACACTCCCCAGATATCTAGAAGTACAGCTTCACCATCAGAGACATTTTATCATATTTACCAAACCCCACCGCTCGGGCAGGATATGACACATGGTAAATTTTTAAGCGGAGTTTAACAGGTTTGAATTCAAAGTTTTCCTTCTCCTAGACTAGTCGCCTCACCAAGGCTGAAGAATCAGTCTGCCCTACTATTTACCCTTAGCTGGAGGGAGAGAATAATTAGATTCATACCTTTCCCAAGGGTGTTTGTGCTATGGGAAATGCAATCAATCTCGTCCATGATTTGAACTCGTGGCGCCGTGTCCATTTCCTACGACGATAACCATTACACCACGGGCACATCTACAGAGATATTTCATTGTTATGGCTAGGACACCTCCTTTTTATGAGGGGCGTCTTACAATCAGAGTGTTCTATGCCTCACAGACAGGTCCCCCCTGTCTAGTATAATACTTTATATAATTCTCCCACTTTATCTTTTCTAAAATAAACGCCGTTTCTATAAAGTTGGCACGTCGAATACTTTAAGCTTTGAGAAGACGAGATTAGGATTTTCTTATATTCTTTCTTCTTTTATTTTTCGTTATACGTCACAGAAAGACGAATCGAACGTCCGTTTCTCGTATTAGAAGGAGGATTCTTATCTTTATGCTTTACTTTTGAAGATATTCTCTTGCAACTCTGTAAAAGAAAAAAAAATTGAAAACCCCCTGGAGAATGACTAATTTCATTCATTTTGCTGGACCAGTATCAGCCAGATTGTAGTTCTCTTTGCGCCGTTACCTTTATTAAAGTCTATTATTAAAGCACTTTGCTAAATACGAAGAAAAAGTTCTGAGTGAAGGAACAACGGCGAGCAGAGGCTGAGCCGTTTTTCAGACAACGCAATCTGGTACTAGATAAAAAAAAAATGGTGAGAATATTGTAGAATTTTTTTTGTGACGCGAAACACAAGAAAAATTCTTGGTTCGACGTTTCGCTATTTTAAGAAGCTGAACCGAGAAAGTATTTTTTAAAGTAACTAAAATGAAAATAAATAAAATGAAATAAAATAAACAAAAATATTTTGAAATTGTCATGCGTTCCTGGCTTGTAATCTCTTGTGAGAATATTATGGTAAACAGTCAAAAAAGGAAAAGACAAGAAGATGAAAAAAAAAAAAAAATGAAGAAAAAAGAGGGAAAAAAGAGAAGAAAGAGAATGCAGAAAAACAAAGAAAGATGGTTAAAACGAAGAGAAAGATGCGGAAAAGAAAGAAATGGGAAAAGGAAGAAGAGGCGAAAGAATAAAAAGAAGCATAAAAAATAAGAATAAACGATGAACAGGAGGAGAAAGAGATGGTAAATGAGGGGAAAAGTTGGAGGAAGAGATGAGTTTGTCGTTAGAGGAAAATAGAGAGAGAGAGAGAGAAAATAAACGTTGGAAATGAGAGGAAAAATGCAGGAAAGTAAAATAAGGATAACGAACAGAAGGAACGAGAGGAATAGAAGAAAGACACAAGGGAGTAGTTGGAGGAGGAGTAGGAGAAGGAAAGGAGAAGGAGGAATTCAGAATGAAAGAAGATAATGGATGGGATAGGAACATGTGGAGTATACAAAAAAATGGAGCATCTGTTAGATGAATGAATATAGAAATTTAACGATGAAATTCGAAAGAAAATAATGAAATGCTTCAAAAGAACAGCAACAACAATACTAATTACAGAAAGAAAAAGAAAAAAAGAAAGAAAGGAAATACAGTTAATAATAATAATAATAATAATAGTAATTCGAGAAAGCCATAAACTTCACGAAATCTTTCGAAAACTGAAAAGTAGAATTAGCTGTAGAAGGAATTAAAATAGAAAAAGTCATCTTCCAGGGAGACTCAATCTCTCCAATGCAATTTGTTATAGGAATAATGCCATTTTATCATGTAATAAGAAAAAGCAAGAGAGACAAGAAATTAACAAAATCACAGAAGATAAATGTGGTCCTATACTAGTCACGGTACTTGGTTGTAGCCTTATTTCCGTGACTACCACATGCGTTTTCGGCTAGTTGGTTTATCATCTCCCTCTGTGCCCACATTGTGTTTGAAAGATCCACCGATGAGAGATGACACAATCTATCTAGAGCCACTTCAGACAGTCGGAGTGGCCGGTAGGAACAAGTTGACCGATTGGAGGCAACTCAAAGACAAGAAAAACTCTCCGTTAACAATCAACAACAATCTATTGAAACACAATGGTGTAGCAATAACACATACAATGTATATATATATATATATATATATATACCAACTCCTCCGCCCGGGCAGGATATTACACAATGTCAACTTTTTAAGCGGAGTTTAACAGGTTTGAATTCGGAGTTTTCCTTCTCCTAGACTAGTTGCCTCACCAAGGCTGAAGAACCCAGTCTGTCCTACTATTTACCCATAGCTGGAGGGAGAATAATTGGATTCATACCTTTCTCAAGGGTATTAGTGCTATGTGAAATGCAATCAGTCTCGTCCAGGATTTGAATTCGTGTCGCCGTGTCCAATTCCTACGACGCTAACCATTACACCACGGGCACCTCTCTCTCTCTATATATATATATATTTATATATATATATATATATATATATGGAATTGTGTCACTTTTGTTGTATTTAAGAGACAGACGACTGAGGTATTTGGCTGGGGCAATCTTTCTATCTCACTCGAAGAGTGAGGCTTTTTCTGAAGAGGCTTTAGTTCTTGGAGAAATTTCTTTTCTTATTATCCTGTCTTTGGTATGAACATCGAATATCTTTTCTCCTCTAACGCTAAAACCATTTATTTTATAGAGGATTTTTCCGGGGAAAAACATTCCCGATTAGCTAGCTAATAGCAGATCATTTCGTATTCTTTTACTACGTTTTGACTTGTCAGCTAATCAAATGCGCTGATTTACGTCTATATGAAGAGTATCTTCCTACGTATTTTAATTGGTTATCCAATCAAACCACAATATCGAGGCTTGATTAATTAAAAGTCCAAGCCACGCCTTGTGGGAGACTCTCTTTCCACATAAACCAAAAAAAAAAAAATCAAAGATCTGATTAATCTATCCAAAGATTTGACATTTTAACCCAAACAGGTAGGTAAGAGATAGCATGATTTAAAACGGACTAATGAACCTACAAAATCCCAAGCCTGCTTACTTTTTGTTTTGACAATGGGAAAATTTGGTCAGAACTAATCCCTCCCTGACCTTTTAAATTGTACAAACTAGAATATATCCTTGAAAATAAAACATCTAAAATTTGGGATTTTAGCGATACAAGGTCAGACTTAGTGTTAATTAAGAAGGAAAGAACTTGTAATCTAATGGGTTTTGCTCATCCAGTGAATAATTGAGTGAAAATAGAATGAAACGAAAAGTTAAAAAATACCCAGATCTTTCGAGAGAATTGAAAAAAAGCTGTGGGATATAAAGCTGACAGTAATAGCAATCATAGTTGGTGCACTTAGAACGTTCCCCAATCGATTGGAAAAAAGACTGAAGAAATTAGAAATCAAAGGAAGACTCAATATCATCCAAATCTCAATTCTTTTGCTAATTTCTAATTCCAGAGCATTATTGAAAAATATTTAGGGACTCCGGTTGATTGGGAATTATTTACTAGCGAGATTTACTGGTCCACCAAGAGGCGATAGAAAAAAAAGAACCATATATGAAAAAGGAGAAACGAATAAGAAGGAGAAAAGTAGGTTCCCGAAATCCAGATCATAATAACAGCAGGCGCCCAAGTTAAAGATAGAAATGTATCGGCAGCAAATTGTCAACGAGTTCTTATTGGCTGAAGAAGACTCAAATGGAAAACGCGTTAAGAGTGGGTGCGTGATAGAAAACGGAAAAGGAGTTAATTGGCCACCGGATGCGACGAGATAAAAAGTCAGTTGGACACCAGACACAACGATACGAAAAAATCCGAAAGTTGCGGCCCCCATTTCGAGGCGAGCTCCGAAAAGAGGTCTCGCACCTAGACGCAAAACTGTGAGTACGGACTCCACGAGAAAGCACTTGTTAGAAAAAAATAGAAGAGGTGAAAAAAAAAAAAAAAATTCAAGATCTCTCTCTGATCTCTTTCTCCTCACAACATTTTGTTTCTCTTTGTCTAGCTAACCCCGTCAACTCAGTTTTCATACACCTTTTCTCTCTTCCTAAAGGACGACTTTTAGTAGCAAATAAACTTTTGTATTAGTGAACCAAGACGGGGTTTTTGTGAGTTCGTCACTTTTTCTCTCGGTAGAGGTTATCACGAGGTCTAACTGACACTTAAGATGTAGTGATATACACATAAACCCGTTCGACAAATAGTGGGACGAATTTCTATGTGTAATGGTAATAGTACAAACGTCTATTGAGACCATACCTGGAAATTTCCATCTTAACTCCGTAGAGTTGCCAACTTTTATTTTTACCGCGTTATGTTACAACCGTTTATTTGGTGTGAAACGGTACACTATTAGAAGCATCTACAATACTTAAATGGGTTCTGGAGAGTTGAGGTGACTTGCTGTCTCTCAAATGATTTCAAATGGAATGTGAAAAGAGAGTGAAGATTAAGAATATGAAGCAAAGAAAAATATGGAAAAAGAAAAATGAAGAAGAAAAAGGATAAAGCTAAAGACAATTTGTAAAAAACGAGGAGATATACAAACAAAAAGAAGAAGAAAGAGAAGAAAAGGAAAAAACGGTCAAGAAATAGACAAAGAAGGCGGAAGAAATAGAAGATAAATTTAGTGATGAAAAACGAAGACGACAAGGATGAAGAAAAAAAACGAAATTGTTGAAAAATAGAAAAGGAAGAAGACATGCATGACAAGAAAAAGAAAAAAAAAGAAGAAAATGAAGAGATTGATGAAGAAGACGAAAAAGCAGGTTATGAAAAATGACGTAAGGAAAAAGAAGTCGTTGTCGAAGAAGAAGAAGAAGAAGAAGAAGAAGAAGAAGAAGAAGAAGAAGAAGAAGAAGAAATACTGAAGGAAGAAAAGTCAAGTATGAACCTGGCAAATGTGAGGAGGAAGAACAGGACAAAGAAAGAAAAAACGAAAATAAATTATTGAAATTAGAAACTCCCTCCATCAACACCACCACCACCACCACAAAAAACGAAAAAAAAATCCCGTGAAGACAGAGAAGAAAATCGATGATTCTGACTACGAAGAAGATAAGGAATCTAATGTCAGAAACGAACGCCAGGAAGAGCACAAAGACAACGGATTAATGCTAACGCTCAAAGACTCTAGAATATAAAAAAAAAATTATAGCAAGACTTTAAACACGCTATTTCTATTGTTTCTACCAATGAAAATAAGTACCCGATCAGAACAATTGAAAATATTTGAAACAAAATCTTTGATGACTGATCGCGTCGAAATCAATGGTCGTTCACGCAGACAAGAATTCACGGCGAAGTACTGAAACAACATTTTCTAAATAATGTCTCACGCCTCCATTTTTCATGTGAATATGTGCGAATGAACTAAACGAATAACGAAATATGAAGAGTTCTTCGCTGAAGTGGCAGTAAAAAAAAAAAGGCAATTAAAAGTGAAAGCATTACAATTCTGTAAAACTAGAAAAGTTTTATCATCTAGACAAACTTGAAAGAAAAGAAAAAAAAATCTTAATAAGATTGAAAAAGTTCAAACTAAATTTGGCTATTTGATTCAATATTTGGAATTTCTAACGTCTTCAAAGCAAAACAATTCTAAGTGACATTACCTTTTTGGTGAAGCTTAGAATATGCTGACCGTATCCCTTGCCGAATGTAACCCCCACTCTCGCAAAAATTGGTGTCCTGGGTATGATTTTAAATTGCACCTAGTTGTGTGACAAATTCCTATTGATCTGTGAAGTGTGTAGCATCCCTTCATTGCAATTACTCCCAGGTGTTATGCTTTTGGCCTTCGACCCGGCCCAAAGAAATGCTATTCCAAGGTGATGCACCGGAAGGAAGTGACTCATTCCAATGGCCAGTAATCGAAAGAGATCGCGTGGGCGGATTAAGGCTTATAATATGGGACAAGGTGAAGGTCCCACTGTGCCAAACAGACTGATGCACCGAAAGAGAGTGACCTCTGAACTGCATGACAGTTATTTCCGCTTGATGACGATTAAACATTCGATTTCAAAGATCCAGTGGGCGATCGTGTGGGCGTTGAATTATTATTTAACTCAGTTGAGTTCGAGTCCAAGAAGCAGTTGCCAGTAGAATTCCAGACAGCTAGAGATTAGATGTGGTAGGGAAAACCACACCCGACCGAGGGGGCCCTCGGGAACCCCGATGGAGTGGACCCCAGCACCAGGAGAACAAGAAAGACACAACGTGACGGTCATAACAGTGGGGTCAAGATATTACAGTTTATGTTCGGTCTCCAGCTCCCTCTCACATGCAACCCTTGAACAACCCTTTCGAACCTGTAGGAGAATGAAAGTATTTTTGCTATTTAGAATAAGGGTTTAGTATTTAGGCTTCTCCACAAGTTTAATGCTTTAGTTTAGAATTAAGGTAGAATAAACACATGGATAAAACAAATGAATGAATAAGGCCAGTGAAATAAATGAGTGAAAGATATGAAACAAATAATGGTTGTAAAACGGTTCGGACAAAATGAACATTTAAAACAAGGCGAACGAACAAAACAAATTTATATATTACAACAAATAAACTTACATTAATACATAAAATTATTACTAACTCTACTAACAAAATAATAGTGCGTGTATATGTGTGAGCTCGTGTGTGTGTGTGTGTGTGTATAACACAACTAAGCTACAAAAAGAATTGCAAGTTTAAAATGTCTTTTTTCTATGGTTAGAAACAGGTAGTTTCTCAAAGACGGGAAAGCGTCTCATAGTCCTTGTATATGAATGTCTGCGAGACATGGTATTGCTGCTGCGGAGAATTTTGGTCAAAGAGAAAGAGGGTGCTTGAAGACGACGTATTTATAGAAAATACCGTCTTGTAGGTGGCTCAAAAACGCAGGACTTGAAATTACGCGCGCCGACGTAGGTGTAAGCATATCACGTGGTCCTCCTGGCCAATGGTTTCCCGAGACTGAACATTGAGCGTCCGCCATCTTTGTGGGAACAAGTGGCATACCGCCCAAAATAATTTATAGGAGTGTAAAGTCCTATAAACCTTACAAATAAAGTGAGAGGTAGATATATTTGTAAAGAAGTCTTCTTGCGTCTTTGTCCTTGCGTTTGTTTTATTATTGTGTCCTTATGATGCTGTAGATGACTATATGACACCAGGGTCTACTTTGTCCCGGAGTGGTAGTGCCCATTAGAGTCCCATCTATGAGGCAAGTAGGTATTTTTTAAATAATTTTTTTATAGATAAAAAGACTTGATGTTATATAACTATGAACCATTTGTATTAAGAGTATTTAATTGAAGTTATAATTGCTTACAAAGGATTATAATGATACATGGTGCCCTCAATAAGTTTCCAGACTTTTTTGTACAGGCATTTAAAATTGTCGTAAACTCTTGAAAATTCACTATGTTATTGCTATACATCTTTTGAGATGACTGACTAATTTTATGATTTCAGGTTTAAATGAACAGCTACAGCAGCAATTGGAATACACCCTACTAAAGCCTGATTGTTACAGCTGGTGAATTTCAAAAATGCAATCCGGACGTGAGGACACTTTAGAAGAACGACATGCAATAAATTCTGTTTTAAACTTTGAAAAAATACCACAGAAACGTATGAAATACTTCAGACTGCTTTTCGACCATCTTGCATGAATCGAGCATCAGTTTTTGAGTGGCATAAGAGATTCAAGGAAGGCAGGAAGTCTGTGAGGGATGATGAGAGGTGTGGGAGGAGTAAAGAAGTCAATACACCAGAGCTGATTAGACAAAAGGTTAGGGTTAGGGTTACTATGTTGAGGTTTTAAGGGAGTTCAAGAAGAGATTCCTAGGGAAGAGGCCAGCACTCTTTAAATCGGGTCAGTGGCATTTCCACCTGGATAATGCACCAGTCCACAACTCCATCCTTGTCACAGACTAATTGACCAAGATGGGCATCAAGACAGTTCCTCACCGTCCCTATCGTCCAGACCTTGCTCCCTGTGACTTTTGCTTATTACCTAAGCTCAGAGACTGTCGTCGTTATGAGACAATTGAGGAGATGAAAGAGGCTGTGACAAAAGTCATTGACACGCTCACACAAGAGGACTTCCCTGTGGCTTTCCAGAAGTTGTTGGAACGGCACAACAAGTGCATTGTAGCCGGAGGAGATTACTTCGAAGGGGACTAGAGTTTCATGTGAGTACTATCAATAAAAGTGTCCATACGAAAAAAATTGTTTTTGTTTGTTTGTATGATCTTGTTCAATATTTTTGGGGGGTGACTTTTTCTTGGTGTCGAGGTGTGTCTAGATTGAGATGATGAAGGGTTTGATATTTTCAGCTTTTTTTTTTCTTTTTCTTTTTTTCAGAGTTTGGTTGAATATGATTTATTTTCGATTGGTTGGAAGGTTCGAATTTTGATGGGATATTCAGACTGTGGTTTGGTTTTTCATAGTTTGTTTTAATGTTTGGTTTTAAATTTATACGTTTTTTTTTTTTCAGATGTATCTATTTTGGGAATCGGTGGGTGGATCGGTAATATGTGAAATATTCCCTCAGTGGTATTTGTTTCAGTTTGAAATTCAAATTCTTTTTTTACATTGACTCGTGATAGTGTAAACTTTAACTGCTATTTAATTTACAGTACAATTTTCTTTAAGTTGTTGGACTACTTATCCTGCTTGCTTTTAGGCCTCGTGCCGGGGAATGCGAAATGGATCTACTTAGTCTTAGCGGGCGTCCCACCTGATTATACCTGCTTTTAGAGCTTACTTTATTGATGGCGCCTGAAGCGCCACAAAAAAGATCGACGAGATCAAGCATTTTTTAACGGTCACACATGAATCACGTATCCAAATAACCTCGTGTAAAAACCTGACCGGTTGGAAGTTGCATAAATATTTTATCCAGTTTGTTTACCCAACAAATGGGGCAAACAATTAAAAAAAACTGCCATTCTGATTTTCTGCATAAACCAGGGCATCCAAATTTAGCTCTTGAACATTCAGAAAAATTAAAGATGCTTTGAAAGTTGGAAACTTTTCATTCGGTAACGTTTTGGAAGTTGTGCCTCCTGACTTCTCCTGCAGTTCCCGACATATCTTGTTCGTTTTGAATTCTTGAAAGATTGGAGAGTGTAAGTTGCTGTACAAATGCTGGTGTGCTGCTTCTGGGATTTGTTCATAACAGCACACATCATTTTTTAGCTGTTTCATTTTAGGTTTTCTGCAAGCGTTTCGTAAGAATATGAAAGGTGGTCTCATCTCATAATGAAATAGCAAGCCTCTGAAATAAGTAGATCAATTCATATACATGAGTAGCAATATCTCATCTACTGAAGTGCGGGAGAATCCCCATGACAAAGTGACTAATGTGCTGGATTGGGACATCACAGTAAACGTGTTCCAACTCTAGTCACATCACTATGTTCACTTTTGGACAAATATGTTTTGGAAAGGTATAATTTCCTTTATCTCGCCAGTTATGGGTCACCACTAGTGTCCTTCTACAAGGATGGCTTTAGTATGAAATATGCCACGAAGGTTTATATGCCATTAAATTGAGAAACCAAACCACCTTCTACGGAAAGTCATATCAACATATATATAGGTAATGCATAGACTAATCTTGACAGGTTATTTACCATTTAGGAATCTGATGAAATAAATCGGGAATTTTTCCAAGCTTTAGCAGTGTCAGTATTATTGTATGGCTACACCGTTTGAACGTTTAGAGATCATAGTCATTATTAACTGATTTCAAAATGAAATTCGATTATGAAATAAAATTGCTACTCATCTGAAAGAGCTAAACATTTTATTCTTTGTTTGAAATAAGTTTCATTATTCTGTCTGCTCTAAAATTTGTCTATGGAATTGGAACTTTTATCTATCAGTCGTCAGCATGAAGTTTTCATGCCTTAAAATGTGGCATTGAAATAAGCCAAGTGTAAGAAGAATCGCTCAATGAAAAATATTACATTTATGAAAGAAAAAAAATTAAACATATATTCCTCTGAAGTTCTTATATTACTTATCTGTTTCCTGAAATGGAACAAGAATCCTTAATAAATTCCAGACTTGGAACTACAGAATAGTGATTCCTTCCGGCTGAAGAAGTGACATCTACAACAAAAGACGTGAAATTTGCGGGTAAGATAGGAAAACAGACAAAGACACTAAAAGATGGAAAAATAATTGAAGTGCTGGACTCAAAGAAGTAAATATTACTGATGTTTGAAACTTTCCCATTTCTCTTAGAACTTATTCAAAGTTAAAAATGAATAAAAATTATTAATAACATCGGGAAGCAACACCCCCCCATAGCATACTCACCCACACATACATACACTTGCATACACACACACATGCATACATACACACACACACACACACACACACACCTTTGGTTTGGTTTCTTTGTTTAATGGCATTTCAACCTTCGTGGGTTATTTAATGCTAAACCCATCCTTGTATAAGAACAGTAGTGGGGCTATTTAACCCAGAGCTCAGAGAGGGGGAAATAAGGAGGTCCACGCCTTTCCCAAGGGTATTAGTCAGAAAGTAAACGTAATAGAAAAACTGGATTTCGAACTCACGTTCAGCAGGGTAGCCAATACGCCACGAATATATATATAACAAAGGCTGCTGCTGCTGCTGTTGCTAAAAATAAAATACCTTAAAATTCCATTAGCCAACGTAGTCCGCTTGTAGCCGTGTGGTCTGAAACCTTAGTCTATCGTAAAGTTGGACGGGTTTCGATCCCGGCTTCGAGCGTCCTGCGCGTCTCGCCACACTGAAGAGTTCTGATAGAACGAAACAGTCTGTCTGTGGATGACAATATATATATATATATATATATATATATGGGGGGGTGTATGTGTGTGTGTGAATGTAATGTACGACTTTTTCTAATCATCTTTTCACATTAAAACAGATGGACGTTTAGTACACAAGATATGTTTTTGAAACATTAAAGTTTATCTTGTTTCAAAGCTTAATCTTGCCTTGATTTTGATCAATTATCTGACCATTGCCTCTACCAAAACAAAAGCTGTTAGTTAAGAAAATATTTCTCAAGTTTAATTAATCAATTACATACGTAAGTAACATATCACCAATGCTATTGTGTAACTGTGGTGTTGTTTTAGTATGTTTGGAATATCCAAGTAAATACGACAAGCAAAATTATGGAATAGACTACATTGTTTATTTTCGGGGTTTATTGTAGTACGATGGTTTTGAAAATCTGAATAAATCTTTGAATATTTTCTGTTGATGTCATTGGATGCGGAAGAAATATTTATGTCGACAAGATAGCAAAAAGTTACTGGTCATTCATTATACGTAATATATGATAAAAACATCTTTTGGGGGCTGAAGATTAAGGATCATTCATTTCATGAGTATATATATATATATATATATATATATATATATATATATATATAATTCAGAGTTTTCGGTCAATTGTCTTGATCTTTATAGTTATATTCAAAACTTTTCGGCCGATACGTCCTCCGACCTTCTTCAGGTGTTTTTTGTCAAACTAGGAAATCTATACGGAACTTCGAATTACGTCCTTTATTTAATACATGGGGGTCGCTTGCTCTGATTCCGGTAACTTTAAACGGATATAAGTGTAAGGTTTCTCGCCTGCAGTCAGGATTGAACATGCAACCAGCAAGTGTCCATCAGGAGATATGACGTAATGGTTATAGGGATTGGCTCCCTAAGTTCCTAAATGACAATCATCTGGAGGTTGTAGGTTCAATCCGGACCGTTGGCGAGTAACACTACTGGAATACTAAACACTTGTAACCAATTATGGTTACCAGGATCAGAGCAAGCGACCACCGTAGATTAACTAAAGGATGTGTTTCGAAGTTCTCTGCAGGTTCCAAAATTCGACAAGAAACACCTGAAGGAGGCCGGAGGACACATTGACCGAAACGTTGTCAATATAACAATAAAGATAGAGACAATAGTCTGAAAACTCTTGATGATAAAAATCATTAAGCTTCGTCTCAGAAATTCAAAAAACTACACACACACACACACACACATATATATATATATATACATACATATATACATATATATTTGGTAGATGTAAATATCGAAAAATAAAGAAACAAATTATTCCGAGGATGTATTTTTAGGAATGATAATATACCTACGTTTCGTTCCATTTTAATTTTGTTTTTAAGAAACCATCATGAGGGCATATACAACTGATGTTAAATGAATTTTCTTTATGCACACACACACACACACACACACACACACACACTTATATATATATATATATATATATTCTCTGCGCTCGGCTGGGAGTTTAATCAAGATTTTTTAATTTACTTTTTTTTTCTATTTTTCATTTTTTAAATACGAACTGTAATTCCACATTTGCTGTTCTGCAACTTCGAGAAAGGCATGTACAAAAGTCATCTGATGAGACAGAGAGCATGATAATATTCTCTGTCGAAATAAATTTAAAATGACGACTTAACCAAGTTTGAGTTTCCATCTGATTACACTATATATATATATATATATATATATATATATATATATATATATATATATATATATATATATATATATATATATAATGTACTAGGAGCGTAGAGTATCCATTTGTTAAATGAAAAATATTTTCTGAGCTAAATGTCTTTTTGCAATCTTTTTATATAAGTTTGTCTCTGAAATAAAAGCACCTGGTTAATGAGATGCACAATTCACAATCATAGGAAGCACTGATAAGATATAAAGATAAAATCAGAAAGTGAAGAAAAAGATAAATAGAAAAGAAAGTCTGAAAACTTCTGTGTCATAGGGATTTTATATAAAGTTTTATTATCCGACCCTGAAATAAAACTTGACAGTCATATAAACAATACAAATAAACAAACAAACCAGACTGTAAGTAACGACTTATTTGAAACGCACTCCACCTAAACCGAATGAAAATACATCAGCAAGGTGTTTCTACCATATATATATAAGACCAATTAGACACATTGGATTTAAAAGATAATTTTCATTTAATAAATGGATATGCTACGTCAACAATTCATTTTACGTCACTTTACAGCTTTTTTTCACAAACCTTTTCTCCTGACGTTATCAAAGGTCGAAACTAAGAGAGCAATCAAAAAATAAACCACTTAAAAGTAATAGTCCTGTTTTTTTATCACTTTTCCATCTATCTATCTATCTATCTGAAAAATCATCCATAAGTATGGAAGAGTGGTGAGAAATAAATGTCTTAGTTTTTATTAATTTAAAAAATTTGTTTTATCCGTTTTCTCTTTTAATATTATTCTCACGTAAACATAGAAAACGGATAAAAAAAATTCAAGAAAGTTTCTTAAGAAAAACTAAAACATTTTTTCTCAACACTCCTCCATACTTATGGATGATTTTTCGTTTGCTTTTTCTCTTTATATATATATATATATATATATATATATATATATATATATATATATATATATATATATGCGGTGTGATCAAAAAGTATTAAGTCTGAATTTTTAAATTTAAAAAAATTCTGAGCAACCATTACTATAAAGCGCTAATATTTATCCGTTACCTATTTAAGCAGCATCATAAAAAGCTAGCCATGCAAGCACTTACGAATGTGTGATAAAATCGATCCTAATTTCTACGATGCGGTGTTTTATTTTGAAAAAAAAAACTGTAGGTAAATGTATTTATTTACTCAACCCTTTTTTTACTGGAAGGATTTGACATAAGGTCAATTTTTAAGCTGAGTAAAGCTAGTTTAAATCTCGAGTTTTCCGTCTCCTTGACCAGTTGTTAAAGAACCCAGTCTGTCTCACTATTTACCTATTGGGAGAAGTGGCGGATTCATATCTTTCCCAAGAAAGAAATCAGGTCACCGATTCCATTACCAAATGTCAATAACCACGACATTAAACAATATCCTTCAGTGAAATGTACGTAAGCAATTATTGAATGAGTCACGTTAACAATTTTTTTTTATATCAAATTTCTTTTCTGATTTTAGAATTCATTGAAGAATCGAAATAAATCATAAGACTTTATAGATTAAAAGAAAGTCAAAACATGAATTGAAGAATCTCATTAAGTGTTTTTTTTCTCTTCAAATTCATTTATTTCTTTTCAAATTAATTGCTCTTACCTTTTAAAAAAGAAGACAAATACATGTTATTCAACATTTATTAAAACATTATCATTGCAAGTAAGTTTGAAGTGTTGACCAGTTTAAAACGATTGTGATTTTTATTAATATATTTCCACTTAAGATATTATTAGTTTGGTTTATTTGGTTGGTTGGGTTTTATGGCATATCAACCTTTGTAGGTTATTTTACGCTAAATCCATTTTTATGTAAATAATCAGTTCTATTTAAAACAATGCAGTTTAACATAAGTACACAGTTCAATTGTCAAAAACATTTCTATTTTAAACTATTCAATATATAACAATACAGTTTAGTGTAAGTACAGTTTCAATGTAAAAAACAGTTCAATTTCAAATAATTCAGTTTAGCATAAACTCGCAGTTTAAAAGTAAGTACAGTTTAATTATAAAAAAACATTTCTATTTCGAGCTATTAAGTTTAGTCAAGCAATTCTAATTCAGCTAATTCAGTTTAGTATAAATAAAGATTTTGTTTACACTCAGTTACATGTCAAAACAGTTCTATTTTAAACAATTCAGTTTTGTGTAAAATCAGTTTCAATGTCAAAAAACACTTCTATTTCAAATAATTCAGTTTTTCAAAAGCACGCAATTCATATGTAAGCACGGTTCAATTGTCAAAAAACATTCCTATTTCAAGCTATTTAGTTTAATCAAACAGTTCAGTTTAGCATAAGTAAGCCGTTAGTTCTATTTAATCCATAGATAGGGTCCTATCAGGTGCTACCACTCCGGACCAGAGTAGACCTGGGAGCTATGGCAATCAAGAGGTACTCCGCATTCCCCAAAGCTCCAGCATTTCTGGGACCTCACCATCAGACAGTTTAGTGTCATATCCAGGACACTCGTTAGGGGGGAGGTCTTACCCCTCTGCAGAGGTGCAGTCGGTGTATTCTACAGCCCCAGTCGACTGGGCACAAGATGTTCTTAAAAATAGTTTTTGTTGAGTAAATAATTGGATATAATAGTTGTTAAACTGGCACCAAGTAAGCCAAATAGAATAGCAGCCTCCTGAAGGACGGTAGTGATTTTACTTTGGTTTCTTCGTTTAATGGCATATCAACTTTCATTGGTTATTTAATGCCAAAACTATACGTGTAGAAGATCAGCTGTGCTACTTTTTTACAATAGTCGTGAAGAAGAGTGTTGTGTTCTGGTTAGTGAACAGGAGTAGTAGTAATAATAAGACAAACCACGATATGTGAGGAAAATAGTTATATTTACAGGAAAGAGTATTTACAAGAGAGAGACGGTTAGTAATAAGAACATAGGATTAGTGATAGAGTAAGGATATACTTCAACAATAGGAACGGCTCTTCTGGTCTGACTCGTTGACTGATCTGGTATTAGAGCTACTGCCTTATATGGTAGATGGCCTAGCTCATTATGCTGAAAAGGTAGGTGATACCCAACAAAGAGAATGTTCATAACTTTCCCAAGGGTAATAGTCAGAAAGTAAATCGCGCGGCTGAAGATCGAACTCATTTATTTCGAAGCAGCACTCAAGCACATCGACCATTACGCCACCTAGATAGAGTGCGCATAGAGGCGGTAGGGGTGGAGTGCTGTTATTATTTACTAAGCTTTGCTTAGTTGCGGGGACAGATTGCTTATAGTACCTAGTGCCACAAAATAGTCACTCATTTAAATTGGAATAGATTTCTCACTGCTTAACTTCAGTTAATATAACCGGCCCCGTACTTTCAGCATAACTTGACTGTAAGTATTTAAAACGAAGCGAAACTTACGTTTGGCACAAGGCCACAAGTATGGGGCATACAATGAGGATAGATGTTTAGAAAAAATAATACAGCCATTAAATGTTTTTTTTAGCCCTGGCGTTTCTTTGTTGGTTTCAGAGCAAGTGGACCAGCAATTTATTGTAGGGTTAAAAATTCTTATTTTTTCCTGAAATATTTAATTTTTATATTTCTGTAAATCTTAGATTTTTTTTATTGCTCGTAAATATTTCTAAAAGAAAATTCTTAAAGATTTAACAGATACACACAGACATGCACACAGACACACATACACACACACACACACACACACACACACACACACACACACACACATATATATATATATATATATATAAATACGGGGATCATTAAATAAGTTTCCAGACTTTTTTCGTATGGGCACTTTTATTAATAGTAAACACATGAGACTCTTGTCCCCTTCGAAGTAATCTCCTCCGGCTGCAATGCACTTGTACCGTTCCAACAACTTCTGGAAGGCCCCATGGAAGTCCTCTAGTGTGAGCGTGTCTATTACCTTCGTCACAGCCTCTTTTATCTCCTCAATTGTCGCATAACGACAGCCTCTGAGCTTATAGAATAAGCAAAAGTCACACGGAACAAGGTCTGGACTATAGGGAGGATGAGGAACTGTCTTGATGCCCATCTTGGTCAAATAGTGTGTAATAAGGATGGAGTTGTGAACTGGTGCATTGTCCGGGTGGAAATGCCACTGACCCGATTTGCAGAGTGCTGGCCTCTTCCAACGGAATCTCTTCCTGGTGCTCGATTCATGCAAGATGGTCGAAAAGCAGTCTGAAGCATTCCATACGTTTCTGTGGCATTTTTTTCAAGTTTAAAACAATTTTATTGCATATCATTCTTCTAAAGTGTCATCACGTCCAGATTGCATTTTTGAAATTCACCAGCTGTGACAATCAGGCTTAAGTAGAGTGTATTCCAATTGCTGCTGTAGCTATTCATTTGAACCTGGAATCATGAAAATTGGCCAGTCATCTCATAAGATGTATAGCAATAGCATAATGAATTTCAAAGAGTCTACGCCAGTTTTAAATGCCTGTACAAAAAATGTCTGGAAACTTATTGAAAGCCCCATGTATATATATATGCACACACACACACACACACACATATATATATATATATAATGTACTGGTGGCATAGCATATCCATAGGTCGAATCTGACCAATGGATATGCTACGCCATCAGTACATTTTATATCGATTTTCTTCTTGTTTATCAACTCGTTACAAAATTTCTTAAACTAAAAGGTAAACTATATAATAATAATATTCCCATTTGCACATATCACTTTTGTTCATATATATATATATATATATATATATCCTACTTTGTTTCTTTCCTAACATCTTACGATGTTCCCTAATCTTTTTTAAGTTCAATCGTTTAACTTTTTTTTCGCTTTTCTTTTCTCTTTCATTCTTTGATCTTTATTTCTGTCTTTCAATAGCATATTTCTCATGTCCATTTCGTTTTTTTCTTTTCAAAAATTAACGCTGTCAAATTTGATTTGTTCTTTAAGATAGTCCAACTTACCCAAGTATCGATTCAATTTTATATGGAACGTCCCGTTTCAAAATAAATTGCCGTTTTGCTTTTGGGTCCGTTTTCCTTGGTCTGCGAAAAAAGACCAAGATAGCCTCAGGCATTTCATCATGTCAGACGTTTTGATCTTTACTCTCACCGTGGTTGTACCCATACAATTCCGTTTGGTTGTTACCAGTCTTTCTCTCTTTTAAGTAATTTACTCATCTTTTTGCTTTGATGTGGCGAAAGGCAGTATAAATGGAGCCCCCAATCAGACTCGAAAACACTCGTAAAGGTTGACTAGTTTAGCTTGTTAGCCATTACACCACTCGAGGCGCCGTTCTGTCTGGTTTTTTTTTTTTTTTTTTTTTGGTAATTTACAAAGCTTTTTGCTTAGATGCGGCACAAAGACGTATAACTGAAGTATCCAATGAGACTCAAACTCACTCAATAATTTTTGCTAGACTTGCTTGTAAACAATTATACCCCCACCTATCTATTAAGGCTGCAGGAACCGGGTACCTAATGAGACTCGAACCCACTCGTAAAGATTTTCTAGTTTACCTTGCTAAATATTACATAATCCGAGGCGACGGTCTGTCTGACTTTTAATAATTTACTATGCCTTTTATTTAGATGTGGTACAAAGCCCAATGAATAAGGCACCCAGTGAGACTCAAACTCAATCATGAATGTTTTCTAATCTAGCGTTCTAGCCATTACAGCACTTGATGCACTCATGCCTGTCTTTTTGCAATTTACTAAGCTTTTTGCTTCGGTGAGGCACATGGCCGGTTGTCTTCTGGTGTCCCTTTTCGAATTCAGAAGCCTGCGTTTCGAATTTGGGAACCTTCACAGAACTTCAAACCAGACCCTTTATTGAATCTTCTGGGATAGACTGTTCTAATTCCGTTAATCATGACCAGTGATGAGTTTACGTTAACCGTTTTTAATTACTGATTCCAATATGGTTAAATTATTTTAAAACACGAACTGGAATACGAGCAAAAGCGAAAAAACAAGAACCCCAAAACACACTAATATAATAGTAATTAGAAGTATCAGAAAGGTTAGGTATGAACAGAGGTGTATCATCAAGTTTTTGGTGGTTGAGAAGTGCAAACCATGTGAAATGTATTGAAGAATATGTAATATGTACAGGGAAGTATTTTTTGTGGAAAAATCTTTAGAAAAAAACTAACCATGGTTTTGCCTCTACGAGTCGGAATCAAAAAGACGGTCTATTGAGATGAAGAACATTGACTCAAGTGATGAAAAAGTTCCAGTTACTGTGGTCAGTAAAGAAGGTCATGCTGAAAGTCTTGAGGGACATGAAAGGTCCCATCACTATTGATTTTCTTCAAAATGGCGCAACTGTAAACCCTGACGAGTTGGCAAGAAAAATATTGCCGAATTAGGCAACATACACATTATTCTTTAAATGGCCCTCGTATATAGATTAATATACTTTACATAGTTTGCTTTATTCCTAAACAATATGTATTCAATATTGGTGTTAGTGTATATACTAGATATCTAAAAAAAAAATCGATTTTTATAGGTGTTCTTTGACATTATAATATCAAAGTTTCCACCAGTTCACCAACCCTGTAAACTTATAAATGAAATCTTCCCAAGTGGTGTTTGTAATATCATTTTTAATTTTTTAATAAACATTGTCCGAGGGATAAAATAACAATTTTTTAATTACCTGTATGAGATTCCAAGAATGTGATGATTGGGTGGTGGTGATTTGTTTAAAATATCATAAAAGTTGGTTGGTTTCTTTGTTTAATGGCATATCAATCTTTGTAGGTTATTTAATGAGACAACTAGTCTACGAGAAGGAATACTCTGAATTCAAACCTGTTAAACTCCGCTTAAAAACTGACATTGTGTCAGATCCTGTCCGAGCTGAGGGGTCGGGTAAATATGGTAGGTTATTTAATGCTAAAGCCATTCTCCTAGAAGAACAGTAGTGGTACTATTTAACCCATAGCTGGGAGGATAAGGGGGTTCATACCTTTCCCAAAGGTATTTGCCCGAAAGTGAATGTAATAGCGCGACTGGAATACGAACTCGCTTACTACGATTCCTCAGTCCTTCGGTTTAACCATTACACCCCCTCATGAAGGTAATTTGGCGAGGTTGCTAACATTCTTTCAAATGCCGCTGTATATCAAAGTTAGGATGACAAACACAAAGTTCTTTTAATCATCGCATAGGCAAGAAACTGACATTTACCAAGCGTCGTTGATTCTATGCCGACATTATATATATATATATATATATATATATATAATACGGAAGCAAAATTAGGAACATTCTCGTATAATATTGTAAGTAACGTTGGCGACCGTAGTCGAGGGTGATCCGAAGGCTCCCTTTTCGATAGCTACAACACCAAGGTGTAGGGGAGGGCGCTACTCCCATCCCTGGATTGCTCCACTTTACCCTTGATTCTTTCTTTATAATGCTTAGCGTTAAGCAAGGTAGTATTAAGTACCATTTTTTGATTCTTTGGTATGACTCGACCTGGGATTGAACTCAGGTCTCTCGGGCCATCGGCAAACACTCTAACCATTATGCCAATGTCCGGTACTTAGTATAATATTAAACGACTCTATTATAAAACAAGATTAATTTCAATCTTAAAAAATAAACAACAAAATAAGAAGATAGACATAAAACAGTAAATTTACTCAGTAGGGCAGCCATTTTTTCAATCATTGTATCAACACGCCTTCGAAACGACTTGCATGTTTTAAAAAATTGTTTAGCCATTTTATTCCATTCTTCCTCAATAGCGGTTTTAAGCGAAGCAATATTTGGATGGGAAGTTATATTTGTTTTGTTTTCTCAAACGCCTCGTATAGCGTAATCAAGGGTGTGAATGTGTGAGCTTGGTGGAAGCCATGAGGAAACATCAATTACTTCGGAAATATTGTGGCTTGGTTTCGGCGTTAAGCAAATCATAGATTCTTCGTCGTTTCTTTTATTGAATTGAATTTGAATGAAAAAAGTGCTAATCATGAAAATTTAAATTTATCTTGTTTTTTTAAAAAAGATTAGACTAATCAGACTAAAAAGCATTTTAAAGATTATTTTTTACTTTGTTTCCGCTTCCTATATATATATATATATATATAATGTGTCGTAACAAGTATAGTTGTAAACTGTTTACCTGTATTTGCATTTAATTCTATTCATCTATATATATATAAATGCTTTAGCCTTGTGAAATAGTGTGGCATACAAGACTGTGACATTGTTGTAATTTTGAAGCATTTGTATGATATATATATATATATATATATATATATATATATATATATATATATATATATATATATATATATAGCACACACAATAGGTATACAAATATCTCAGCTATCAAATATAAGCTCATCACACAAATACTCAGTTATCTATCTATCTATCTATTCCAATTTCTTTGCTTTTTTTTCTTATATTGAGGAATTTGTTTTTTTAAACGTTCAACTTTTATAATTCGATCATTTATTTACTTGAAATCATGTATCAAAAATCAAAACTCTTATTACTATCAGAACAGTTTAACTTTCTCTAAAAACAAGACAAGCGAAAGATGAAGGTATTTTTTAATAGATTAGAAATTAACAAAATTGGAGACGAATATCGAAAAACAATACAAAAAATTTGTATCATCAACTGAGTTTCCGTGCAACGAGACATGTTTGTTCGTTAGTTTCATGGACATTTATCGATCTGCTATAAATAATAATGTGAGGCTAGACTAATCGATATGAAAAGCCGTTTAACTGCCGTATTCATCTTTCCCTGGATGTTTACTAAGTGTGGTGTCAAATGAAAGGTTTTCCATCTCTTGGGACGTTGATACAAAAAGATGAAAGAGGGATAAGAAAAGATTGAAAATAATTAGGGTGTTAGAGCGTTGATTAATATTGTATCGTTCATCAATAGGGGCAAAAATAGATAGATAGATAGATAGATAGGAACAAAAGGGGATAGACAGATTGGAATAGAACGACACACACACACACACACACACACACACACACACACACATATATATATATATATATATATAATTTGCTAGATATTTATATATAAAGAGTGTTCAATATCTGTGATAGAGCAGACATAGATGTAAGTTAGAATACTGTAGGGAGAGTTAACAGTGCTTTGTGACTATCAGTTTCTTGTCTCTCCGATTATAGGACCAACACACACACACACACACACACACACACACACACACACACATATATATATATATATATATATATATATATATATATATAATTTGCTAGATATTTATATATAAAGAGTGTTCAATATCTGTGATAGAGCAGACATAGATGTAAGTTAGAATACTGTAGGGAGAGTTAACAGTGCTTTGTGACTATCAGTTTCTTGTCTCTCCGATTATAGGACCAACACACACACACACACACACACACACACACACACACACACACACACACACACATATATATATATATATATATATATATATATATATATATATAAAGATGGTTGTTGTAGGTCCAAAGAAAGAATAAAGATATATATTATAATAAGAAGGTCCACGAAGAGATTCGTATTTTTGGAATTTATTTATTTTCTTCTTACATATGTCTTATATATAACATACATATATATATAACACGTATGTAAGAACATGATAAATAAATTCAAGAAATACAAATCTCTCCGTGGACCTTCTTATTTTAACACACACACACACACATATATATATATATATATATATATATATATATTCCCAAAGTATGAGGCAACGTGTGAGATTCGAACTCATCTAGCTATCCATTTTACAGCGTGAGTAGCCCTATATATATATATATATATATATATATATATAGGGCGTGTTGGCTAAATTGTCACCATTTTCAATTCCTAATTTTTCTCATAAACTGTGTTAGTTTATGGTTTTGTCATCTGTGCCACAAACTAGTGACAATTGAGGAAAACACCATTATGACACGATTTCCTCCTCTAGAGTTGGTTCAGTCGGCTGGGACTCTAGAATACACCGACTGCACCTCTGCAGAGAGGTAAGGCTCCCCCTAACGAAAGTCCTTAAAATGGAACTACAGGGTGGAACGATAAAATTGTCACCCAAGAAAAGACGACATGATTCTATTTCCGTTTAATGAAAACTGGTTTCCTTTTTTGTTGCAGACCATCTACTAGTTGGCCAGTTGTGTACAAATCTTAAGAGAGATAGGAGCCTTCTATCATGTCTGAAAGTGACACAATGTTCAACGAGCGAGATCGGAGATTCACCGCTGTACAACTCATGCTCACTACCGATCCAAGTTATGACAACAGGACCATTGCCAGCACCCTCAAAATGCAAATCTGGATTGCCACGAATAACAGGGACGTGACCAGGGTGATGAAAACAAAGTTCCAGGCTACGGTTTTGGTCTTTGGTGTGGTTTCAAAAGAGGGCCACATAATGCCACCTCACATCTTCGAAGTCGGGTTGAAAGTCAACAACAAAGTGTACCTGGATGTGCTGAAGAGTGTGCTGATCCCCTGGTGCAATCAGGTGGCCGGGGGCAGACCCTGGGTGTGGAAGCAAGACTCGGCGCCGGCCCACAAGTTCAAAGAGACCCGGGTTTGTCTTCAGAAGGAGTGCTACGACTTTGTACCCTTCTCTCACTGTCCCCCCTCTTCCCCCGACCTGAACCCGCTGGACTACTTCGTTTGGTCATATGTCGAGAACATCACCAACATGACCTCCCACAACACCAAAGCTAGCCTGATCGCGGCCATCCGCAGAGTACTCGCCGAGCTTCCGCCGGCGTTTGTGGGAAAGGCATGCTTCCAGTTCCAGATCCGTATAGAGGCGGTGATTGAGGCTGAAGGCGGCTACATTGAATAGATGTCAGCTCTACTACATAATCAAGTTACTTGAATTGATTTTTTTCAATAAAAGTTTTAAAATAAAGCTGTAGTGTTGTTTCCTTTAGGGCGACAATTTTATCGTCCCACTCAGTAAACAATCTGATATCGAGGCTCAAGTAATGTTTGAGCTTTGAGGAATGTAGAGTACCCCTTTATTACCATCACTCCCAGGTTCACTCGGTCTCTGAGTGGTAGCACACGATAGAGTCCAATCCATCAGTCAAATGGCACTAAACTGTGTGCTTATGCAGAACTGAATTGTTTGAAATAGAATTGTTTTTTTACCTTTAACTGCGTACATAAATTACTAATGTTTGATTGAATTGTTAGAAATACTTGGAATCATTTAATTTTGTTGACTAAACTAAATAATTTGAAATAGAACTGTATAAAAGTGGGTACTTATGCTAAACTGAATTGGTTGAAATAAAACTGTTTATATGTATAAAATGGATTTGGCATTAAATAACCAACAATGGTTGATATGCCATAAAACCAAACTAAACCAAACCAAATCATATACACTTAATATATATATATATAACAGGATTTGGCATTAAATAACCAACAATGGTTGATATGCCATAAAACCAAACTAAACCAAACCCTCCCCCAGAAATTTATAAAATGTATAATGAAGTCATCGGAATCCATACCGAATGCTCCAATACGAATATCTCAGAGGGTTTGTGTGTTAATAATCAGATGGCTGATTCATATTGAGGAAAATCAAACAGAAAGTACACATTATGGTATTTTTCGTGATCACTGCCGATATTAACGTTACTCCTTTTCCCGTTTATCTTATTTTTGTATTCGAAATATGCATGATAAAATTGGGTTTCAGAATAAAAAAAAATGAATGCAAAAGATCCCGATTTTGACAGAAAATAATGTTTAATGTATTGTTATACAAAAAGTACTTACGAATGAATGAAATGTTTATAATGGATGGCAACCACAAAAAAGTCTCCTTACAAAAGAAAAATCACAGCCAATCTAGAGAAAGATGTTTGTGTGTTTTTTAAGTGAAAAATAAATTAGGACTGTGTGAGTGCTTGTGTGAAATTAAGCCAAAATAAGAAAGAGGATATGTGTCTTTACCTTTCGACTGCAAACGGAAAACTCTTTTTTTTTTTTAATATTTTAAATTTCGCACGTGGAATTCACATAAACAGCATTTTGATTGTAAATATTTTGATTGGCTGGTCTGGTAAATTGATGTGATATAATGTTTTATTATTTTCTGTGGGCAGATAATTCTGGTTGCTATACCTTCATTAATCTTCTCACATAGATACAGATTCAACACGGAGGCCTGCATCACGTGAATAGAGGATGTCGTGTTGAGCTGAATCGAGAGGTCGCTGCTGGAAGACCCTACATCAGACAACTGGATTCGGCGCCATGCCACACAAATAGAAGTAGCAAGTGTTGGTTGTGAGAAAATTTCTACTGTCTCATCACTCCTCACATCTGGCCGCCTAACTCCCCAGATTGTGATCCCTTTGATTTATTATGTGTGGGGAGCTGTAGAGGTGAGACCAACAACAAACATAAAATGAGGGCAAAGATAACGGCTGATTTCAGCAATTTAAATAAAGAAACCGTCGGAGAGTCCTGCCGGAATTTCCAAAGACGGTTGGAGGGCATGATTGAAGTCAATGGCGATTTCTTTGAATAAATTTAATCAATCATTTTTACTATATCAATGCAGCTAAGCATTTGATCTTATTAAATAATCTAACCTACGTAGAGTGCAACCTTACTTTCTATTTGTACTATTTTGCCAGATAAGTGTGTGGCCCCGAAAGGGTCACTAATGAAAACACAAATACGGATATTAGATAACAGATTATATTACACAAGAAATATAGAGTTACAAAGAAAAGGTAAGAAGTCTCGTACTGTTCGGATAACACCGATATTGATCTGCCCTCTAGCAGTGAAATCTCTGTACTAAAAACGGTGAGAAGAGTCCATTATAGTAAGTTGGGTAAGGTTCCCACAACAATAAGGCAATTTACTATTGTAAAACATTCTTACAAGTAATGTTCCAAAGTAATGCCTCTTACTTATTTCTACGGAAAGATGAATATGTATTGGGAGCACAATGATACATTTAGGACAAGTTTTCAACTATAAAATAATTCTTTCTCCTCATGCAGCAACATTGCCTTTACATTTTCAACAGCAATGAACAAGAGATGGTAAGTAGTCTTTGAAAATCATCATCACCACCCGTCGTCTGAGATTGTAAAATACGCCAGCTACTCTCATCTGCAGATGAGTAAGAAACCCCAAATAAATGTCTTGCGTATGACACTAAGGTACATCTGATGGTGAGGCTCAAGTCCTAGAGATATGGGAAATATAAAGTACCCCTTCACAGCCAGATATACTCGTATTAGTAATAAAATGAATCGCCAAATTATGGCCAACAATTCGTAGACAAGAATTACAAGCTATGACCTACATCTAGTCACCTAAAATTTCGACGCCAATAATTCGTGGCCAGCAAAATCGAAAACTATGGCACAAAATAAATCAACAAGAATTGCAAACTATAATTTAACATATGCAAAATGTGGCCAACAATTCGTCAGCAAAAATTAATCGCCAACAATTGAAAACTGTGGCCAATAAATCATTGTGAAAGTTTTTTTTTGCTAGCAATTGCAAAATATGGCCCATAATTAGTCGTCAACAATTGCTATCCATCCATGGCCAACAACACGTCGTCAATAATTCATTGCGAAATGCGGCAAATAGTTCGTTGAAATCGACCACTGACTGTGGCCAAGAACTCGTCACTAACAATTACAAACTATAGCTCAACAGTTTGTCGCTTGCTATGGTCTACAATTCCGTGCCGACAACCACGAAATATGGCCGACAATTCTTCGCCAATAATTCTCCACCCACAAAATCGCTGTAAACTATCGTCAAAAATTTGTCACTAAGAATTCTAAAATATAGCCGCCAATTTGCCGCCGACAATTCGTCACTATGACGAACAAATCGTCGCCAACAATTTCAAGCTATGACCAATACTTCGTCGTGTACTCTAGCCAACACTTCGTCGCTAACAATTTCAAAATATAGCTTCCACAATCACCATAAACAATTTGTCACCAACTATTTTAAGGCTTTGACCAGTGCAACGTCGCCTACTTTGGCCAACAATTTTTCACCAGTGATTAGAAAATATAGACAACAAATTCATCGACAATTCGTCACCAAATATCATAAATGTCGCAAATAATTCGTCGCCAATAATTCGTCTCAATAATTGCCAAATATGGCGATCAATTAATGCCAATAATCGCAATCTGTACGTTAATAGGGCCAACAATTTGACCCTAACAATGGCAAAATATGACCAAAAATTCCTCACTAACAATGGCGAACAATTTGTCACAAACAATATCAACTGTGGAGGTGGCCGTGGTGTAATGGTTATCGTCGTAAGAAATGGACACGGCGACACGAGTTCAAATTCTGGACGAGACTGATTGCATTTCACATAGCACTTATACCCTTGGGAAAGGTATGAAGTCAATTATTCTCCCTCCAGCCATGGGTAGATAGGACAGACTAGGTTCTTCAGCCATGGTGAGGTAACTAGTCTAGGAGAAGGAAAACTCTGAATTCAGACCTGTTAAACTCCGCTTAAAAATTGAACTTGTGTCATATCCTGCCCGAGCGGGGTTGGTTGGTAAATATGAATAATATCAACTGACAAGTATAATCTAGGAGAAAACCAGCAATCAAAACTATTTCTAATAATTGTTGGTGATCATTTGTTGGCCATATGCAAAATTTATCATCAATAATTCTTCGCTAATGATAATCATCACAGATAATAGCAAACTATGAAGAATTAGATATGATTATTAGAGTTCGATAAGAATAATTGAAACTAACCGTGTCTCTCTTGCGAGAGAGACACGGTTGTACGAAAAAATATGACGAATTAAAACTGGTTAATCATGTGCAAACAAATAAAATCCTTCTTATAGAAAAATGTACCTACAAAGTGTTCGTTCAGAAATCCTTGGTTGAATGTTTATACATATACAAGGATCATTAAATACGTTTCCAGACTTTTTTCGTATGGGCACTTTTATTGATAGTACACACATGAAAGTTTAGTCCCCTTCGAAATATTCTCCTCCAGCTGCAATGCACTTGTTGTATTGTTCCAAAAACTGAAGGAAGGCCCCATGGAAGTCCTCTAGTGTGAGCGTGTCAATGACCTTCGTCACAGCCTCTTTCATCTCCTCAATTGTCTCATAACGACGACAGTCTCTGAGCTTAGGGAATAACCAAAAGTCACAAGGAGCAAGGTCTGGACTATAGGGAGTCTGAGGAACTGTCTTAGTCAAATAATCTGTGACAAGGATGGAGTTATCGACTGGTGCACTGTCCTGTGGAAATGCCACTGACCTGATTCGCAGAGTGCTGGCCTCTTCCGACGGAATCTCTTCCTGAACTCCCTTAAAACCTCAACATAGTAACCCTAACCCTAAACCTGGTGTATTGACTTTCTTACTCCTCCAACACCTCTCATCATCCGTCACAGACTCCCTGTCTTCCTTGAATTTCTTATGCCACTCAAAAACTGATGCTAGATTCATGCAAGATGGTCGAAAAGCAGCCTGAAGCATTCCATACGTTTCTGTGGTATTTTTCCAAGTTTAAAACACAATTTTATTGCATATCGTTCTTCTAAAGTGTCCTCACGTCCAGATTGGATTTTTGAAATTCACCAGCTGTGACAATCAGGCTTTAGTAGGGTGTATTCTAATTGCTGCTGTAGGTGTTCATTTGACGCTGAAATCATAAAAATTGGTCAGTTATATCATAAGATGTATAGCAATAACATACTGAATGTTCAAGAGTCTACGACAATTTTAAATTCCTGTACAAAAATGTCAGGAAACTTGTTGAAAGCACCATGTAGACAAAATTTGGCGTTAAATAACCTACAAAGGTTGATACGCTATAAAACACAAACAACCAAACAAACAAACAGCAACTGATAAAATTTTTACCTACAATCTATTCTTTTACCACTTTATATATATGTATATATATGCAAATTTCATTAAACATAATAGACATTTTATGTCTACATATTTTCTTTTGGATCCGTTCGAATTCCCGTATTACTTTTATTGTATTCTGGGGGAATTGATTTATGTATTGTCCATAGTTGCATGTATCCCTAGTACTTTCTGCCCGACTTTGGGCCATCATCAGGGGAGGATCTACTACAAAAATATTAACGAAATCAACATACTACAAGACACCTTCCAAAACAATTCAGTCCTTAACTTTACTCATGAAGTAAACAAAAACAATAAAATTTCCTTTTTAGATGTTCTTATTGATGCTAACAACAATAATAACTTCACTACCTCCACTTACAAAAAACCCTCTAGTAACAACTCCTGTACCCTCAACTTTAAAAGTGAATGCCCCTTCAGATATAAAAAAGCAATTATTCATAATCTAATATCCCGTGCCAAACTAATCTCCTCCTCCAAAACAATATTTTATAAAGAGGTAGAAAACATAAAACAGGCTCTCATCAACAATGGGTTTCCTAACTATATTGTTGATGAACAAATTAAACGTATGATCAAAAATGTTAACCAACAAAATAAACAGTGTACTACTCCATCCAGCCAACAAATATATATCAAACTTTTTTATCGTAACCAAATGCACTACAATTACAAATCCGATGAAAAAATCTTGAAAACATTGATTCACAAAAACATACTCCCCACTGATCCTAATAAAAAAATAAAACTCGTTATATATTATAATAAGTTTAAAACCTCGAATCTAGTCATTAGAAATAATTCCTCTCCCTCGATTGGAGTTTTGCAAAAAACCAACGTTATATATAAATTTAAATGTCCTTTAGGAGATTGTATCTCTGATAATAATAATATATATGTTGGTTTAACCTCAACTACCCTGTCGAGGAGACTTACAATGCACCTTTCAGACACAAGTTCAATAGCTCAGCATTTAAAAAAACATTCATGCCCAACGGCACAGCTACGGAAAATTCTCACCGACAACACAACAATATTAGAACATCAAAATAATAAACAAAAACTTCAGATTCTCGAAGCATTACATATCAGAAACCTGCAGCCAACACTTAATAGAATTAATTTTCAAACCAGTGCTATTGTACTTGAATGTCTTTAGCTACTGGCACTAAATATAGAATCACATTCAAAAACAAACGCCACAACCTTCAACGGCAAAGACGCCCTTACACAGTTGTAATATGCTAAAACAAAAGTTACATCACTTTTGTAGTAGATCCTCCCCTGATGATGGCCCAAAGTCGGGCAGAAAGTACTAGGGATACATGCAACTATGGACAATACATAAATCAATTCCCCCAGAATACAATAAAAGTAATACGGGAATTCGAACGGATCCAAAAGAAAATATGTAGACATAAAATGTCTATTATGTTTAATGAAATTTGCATTAACGAAGAAATGCTGCCTA
>OY757914.1:108687223-108709723 GCA_963585895.1 Sepioteuthis lessoniana
GAGGTGGTTCCTACGTCTACATTGAGAAATCAATTCCCTTTTACTGTTTTTTTTTTTGTTTTGTTATTTTGTGGTGGGAGTGTTTTTTGTTCAGCACTTATTTATTTTCGGATATATATACATATTTAAACTAAAAAGAAATAGGATCTCAATTTCTTAATCTTATTTTTTTTAGAAAGTTTCATATGCTTTCAGTGTAATTGAAAATACGATTGCCAAACTTAAATAAATGAAACAAAACTAAGAACGTAAGATCCTAATTTCTTACAGTTTTCAAAGTGCTCTGCTCGGTATTTGAGCACTTTTCATTTATAAAACGCTTTTTAAACTATTGCTTATCCTAATCTGTTCACACACACACACACACACACACACACACACACACACACACACACACACACACACACACACACCGAAAGCGACAGATATTAACGAATACGTTTTAGATGTATAGTTAATTAAGAAACTATCGGAACTAAACATGTACAAACTAACGTTGATGTTAACAATCTAAGATCGATGAGAAAAACTAACGGAGAGAAAGAGATATTTCCACAACTACGACTACTAGAACCATTGTGAAATGCCCTATATAATACGCAATCTTGTGGCTATATTTGTACGAAGCACTTCGCTCCCACTTAGCCGATCCATATCACTCGGTCAACACTATAATTAAGTTTCGTCGGCTCATCGTTGAATATTTTCTCATGAACTGGGAATGCACATAGGCAAATTGCAAATGGAATTAGGCTACGAGAGGAGAAGGTGGTAATTTGCGAAGCAATCAGAGTGAATTAATTACATTTAATTGTCTTCAGTTTTACAGCGCAGCAGCCGTCTTCTACATACGAGGTTAAGCAGACTAAGATTATACACACACACATACGCGTATATATATATATATATATATATATATATATATATATATATATATATATATATATATATATATATGCACAATACAGTCATTAATTACACACACTCGTACATATATATATTTTATTCACACACACACACATAGACGCATATATATATATATATATATATATATATATATATATATATATATATATATATATATAGCCTGATTAATGTCTGTATTGCGAATTTATAACTGGTCACATTGGTCTATGTTCGAACCTAGTATTTAAAATACCAGTAATTCGAATAATAATTTTCAAGGTACTACACAATTTTCAATTTGACTATTTCTTCTTTCATTGCTCTTGGTCTTCATATAAATCGATGTGTATGTCTACGTGTTCGTATAAGATTATCAAAAATGTACGAAAGGTGTTCCTGAAATTAGTGTAGTACGGAATTTGGCCGCTGCTATTTAGAAACAGGACGCTTTTTTGTAAAATAGCATCATACATCCTCAAGCGGACTTCTTTGAAGAAGATGGTCATATTTGTGTGAGACATTTTTCAGGTCACATATTCTGATTTATATATATATATATATATATATATATATATATATATATATATATATATATATATATATATATATATATCAATGTGACCATAGAAATTATAACGAATACATGTATAGAAATTACATTCATTCAAACTTGGCATTCGTGTGTGTGAGGGCTTCTGCCTTAAGATTCGACAAGGTATATATTGAGGAGGGAAAAGGCAGTTGTTTTAGTGACACGGCGAAGCAACCATACACTACAGCTTTATATATATATATATATATATATATATATATATATATATATATATATATATATATATATATATATATATGAATATATATATATGTGTGTGTGGGGGGGATTCTCTCTTAGCTGTGTTTTGTCTACAGAAAAATCACGGCAAAATTCAACGTGAAACTGATCCAAGAGATATTCTAAACCTGCTAAAGCACCTCCCTCGTTACATCGATAGAGGAAGGTCGAAGAAGTTTATATCATAATCTGACAATGGTCGAAGGAGCTTGTCTATTTTTTCTCCATTTGAACTTACTTTAAACTGAGCAAGTCTTACATATCGAAGTATATATATATATATATATATATATATATATATATATATATATATATATATATATATATAATATCCCTATAGATGCACATATTATACTCTGATCATAGTATTTATTTGCCTCCATAAATTCGATAAATTTCTGTGTAAGGTCGTTGTCTCATACGGGTAAATAAGAAAATAAAAACTGCCAATTTCGTTTCCCAATGCTGCACAATACACAAACCCTCTATTTATGATACAATGGAGAGGAGGTACTGGCTCAGGGTCAAATTTTCCAGGACCAAGCTAACCTCGTTTTTGTCACCTCTAGTTTGAAAAGAGAACAGTGCCCCAAGATGAGAATACGGCTCAGGAAAGAAAAGAGATTCTATGGTCTCTTTCTAATTGCTCTGTAAGCCGACAATACTCTGACTGTGTACCCTACAGAGGACTAGAACCCCCTAGGAAAAAAAGTATGTCCTGAGCATGACGTCGACGTACATCTGCTGTTGAGGCTCTAGTTCTGGGGATTGGAAAGTGTGGAGTACTATTTTATTGCCATTACTCCCAGGTCCATTCCGATCTGGAGTAGTTACACTCGTTTGGATCCCATCGATTGGTTGAAATCATATAACCGTGTGTAGACAAATTCTAATTATTTTACTTCATGTGACTTTTTCCCACCAGCATCAGCAGCTGGTCTTTCACCAAACTCAGGATGACAACAAATTTCTTTAAGTGTCTAGGACTTTTCTCACTAACCCAGCCAATGTCAACAATTCCGCAGCCTCGATGGTCTCGATTTCTCCTCTAATTTCCTGTTCCTCCAGCGTTAGCTGATGATCTTTTGCTGGAGTCTGAGTGACAGCAAGCCTCTTCAGGTCTCCAGGACTCCTCTCAGTATTCTGGCCAAAATTAACAATACTTTAGTATCGAAGATTTCGATTCGTCCTTCGATTAGAGACCGTTCCAATCGCACGTTACTATTAATATCATCGTTACTCTCATTTTCCATAACTTTTTCGTTCTTTGGCAAGGTCCAAGTACTTGTGCCTCTTTCGGTATTCTTTGATTTTCATTCTGTTGCAAGTTCTCCTTTTTTTTGTTCTCTATTACTAGGTCTGATTTTTGGCTGAGATTAACTGATCTGTTCGTTTTGCAAAATCCCAAGGAATTTCATGCGTCTCATTCTCTCGGAAGAATGCTGGTTTGTGCATATACTATTTGATAGTAGGGTCAAATGTAAATTTCTTGCACAATTCCTAGTTTATCCCTCTTCCTACCCAGTCGTATCTAAGCTTATACTCTCTGTGCTACTTTGCTATTTTCACTTATTAAATAATCAATGGTTTCGTCTTTATCACCACAACCTATATTTACTATTCTGGTGTGTATTGATTATTTTCGCTTTGATATAATTCGTCCTTATGACGTTGTTTTGTGCTGTTTAAGAAAAGATTAAGATTCTATCTTAATGTTTCTCTTTCGTAGCCATACCCAGCTCTTCTCGTATGAGATTTGGCCAGCTTATTGCTTGAAATATCCATACAGTTGTTTATAATTTCATTTCTGTTTCTTAAGTATTATCGCTCTGTTATGCTGTCAGTGCTCTTTCTAGCCGCTATAATTCGCTTTTCTTTGTTCTACGAGGCTTATTAAATAAGTTTCCAGACTTTTTTCGTATGGGCGCTTTTATGGATAGTACATTCATGAAACTCTAGTCCCCTTCGAAGTAATCTCCTCCGGCTGCAATGCACTTGTGCCATTCCAACAACTTCTACAAGGCCCCATCGAAGTCCTCTTGTGTGACCGTATCAATGACCTTCGTCACAACCTCTTTCATATCCTCAATTCTCTCATAACGACAGCCTTTGAACTTAGGGAATAAGCAAAAGTCACACGGAGCAAGGTCTCGACTATAGGGAGGGTGACGAACTGTCTTGATGCCCATCTTGGTCAAATAGTCTGTGACAAGGATGGAGTTGTGGACTAGTGCATTGTCCTGGTGAAAATACCACTGACCCGATTTGAAGAGTGCTGGCCTCTTCCCTAGTAATCTCTACCAGAACTCCCTTAGAACCTCAACATAGTAACCCTAAGCCTTTCTATCGCTCTTGTGTATTGACTTCCTTACTCCTCCCACACCTCTCATCATCCCTCACAGACCCTCTGCCTTCCTTGAATTTCTTATCCCACTCAAAAACTGATGCTCGATTCATGCAAGATGGTGGGAAAGCAGTGTGAAGCATTCCATACGTTTCTGTGGCATTTTTTCCTAGTTTAGAACACAATTTTATTGCATATTGTTCTTCTAAAGCGTCATCACGTCCAGATTGAATTTTTGAAATTCACCAGCTGTGACAATCAGGCTTTAGTAGGGTGTATTCCAATCCCTGAAATTCGAACATAAAATCATAAAAATTGGTCAGTCATTTCATAAGATGTATTGCAATAACAGTGAATTTTCAAGAGTCTACGACAATTTTAAATGCCTGTACAAAAAAAAAGTCTGGGAACTTATTGAATGCACTACGTATTTAATGTCGTCTTCGAAACTTCGTCTTGATGCATTCACGCTCTCTACAATATTAGCGAATCCCGTTCCTCCTCTTTTTCTTAACACATATCATTTGTCTATATCATCACTCGGATTTAAGATCTTGTGAATTGTCATCAACTTTCTTGTCCAAGGGTCCATTTCTCTGATTTCCTCCCTTGTCAATTGAAAGAATGACTCTGAGCAACTTACAAGTGAGAAGTTAATCCCTTTGATGAGATTTTTACTGAAGACCTTGCTTTTGAGAAGCTTTCCGTTCGTCTGAGTTACTTTTTCTTATTTTCTCTTTCATCTTCACTTTTTTTAAAGGTGTCCGCTTCCAATATTCCCAGATACTTGCGATTTTCTTTCTTCCCCCGCGTTCTGATTCGTTCTTGGTTCGGCAGTTCTATTACTTCCTTTATCTTTTTCCGCTTTTCATCAGATTATGGTACATTTATCCATGCCAAATTCCATCCCTATCTCCTCACAATATTCTTATTTTTTGTATCTGAGTCACAATTTTTTTTAATGGCTTCATGTCGTCAATATGCATGAACTTATTAAGCTTTTCTTGTGATTTAAAAAAGATAGTTGTCCTTTGTGCATTTCCTGTGTGTATCATTGAGTTATATCATTGCTATTACAAAGAGTAATGGTGAAAGCGCATCTTATTGGAAAACGCTTTTCTGGAATTTTACCTCTGCAAAAGTTTTTCTTTCTACTGTTCATTCCGCTTCCGAGTTTTTCATGGCTTCCGTGATATATTTAATGATATATTCGACATTTTTAGATAGTCTACAATCCACTATTGCAAGACCTTTTAGTTGTCAATCGACGTATTGCATTGGCTTTTTAGTAGTCAATCGACGTCATAGAAACATTTTCTGTCTCACAGAGGTTTCCATGAAAATTTGCTTATCAATGTACAGTAAGTCACCAGTTCCACTTGTTCCATTGTGGCATCCTTTCTATCGCTCGGAAACCATATAATTGCTTAAATTTTTAGTATTTGATAGGAATACCTGAAATCATACAACTATGCGAAAAAAATCTTATGAAACCACAACAGAAAAAGATGTACGTAATTTCCTCTAAAATAATACCAGACGGGTTGAAATGCCGTTAAAATCAATCATTCAAGTAATAGATTTAAACTTAACATAAATGTCAAGTGACGGAATTTTGATCGTGATCCGAATTGCCGGGAAACAGATTAGTTGAAACTAGACAGGACACACAGGTACTACACTTCCATCAAGCAGAAATAAAGAAATAGAAGTGGTTGCACTATTTATTATATAGATAGTTGTCATACATACATACATACATACATACATATATATATATATATATATATATATAGAGAGAGAGAGAGAGAGAGAGAGAGAGAGAGAGAGAGAAAGAGAAAGAGAAAGAGAAAGACAGTCGGAGACAGACAGACAGACAGACAGACAAAAAGAAAGAGATATACATAGCAAGAAATGAAACATTGGACAATGAAAATGGGGGAGGGGCAATATACATATTCATATTTAAGTAATTATTTCAACATCAATTTCAAGGCACCCAGCTTATTCGGTTGTAACGCGAGAAATCTGCTGGTTCCTCAACTGAATTCAACTTCTAAGTAATCACCTGTGTTAATTGCAAAAATATTACCCTTAATTCAAATGCGCGCTAAATTATATCGCAGTGCAGACAATATTCAATATTCACACGACTTGAGTGCATTCGTAGGTAAGTCACTGAAATATAAACCATATATAACACACTAAAAAAATCAATAATATATATATATATATATATATATATATATATATATATATTATGAGAGTTGCTATTTTAATTTCTTTTGAGTTTTATCCTGCTCTGCTGAAAGCATTTGATTTACCAAACGTTTTTAATCAATTTGTATATGCTCATCTGTTCACTATACACACACACACACACACACACACACACACACACACACACATATATATATATATATATATATATAGATATATATAGATATATATGTATGTATGTATGTATATATGTATATATGTATGTATGTATTTATATATGTATATATATATATATATGTATATATATATATATATAAATATATGTATATATATATATATATATATATATATATATACATATATATATATATATATATATATATATATAAGTGATATACGATGGTTATAAAGCATTCGAAGTACGTAGAATCCAACAGTTATTTTTGCTATGAGCCCTTTGAAAACAGAATATTTGTGGTACTATTTATCCCATAACAAAAAGTTAAGGGGTTTATACATTTTTCAGGGCAATAGCGTGACTGAGGTTTGAACTAGCTTATCACGATATCGTAGCCACTACGCTACGTTGACTCCTCCCTCGGATTAAAACAAACAATCACAACGGATATATATATATATATATATATATATATATATACTCAAAGCTACCTGAGCGCTAGGTCAGTTGGTGGTCATTATAGATAGTGTTACAGAAAGACAAATGAACAGTACTGACAGTGGTGCCTCTATCACAGAGACTGCTAGGGTGTAGATCCCCAAACAAAAAGGATAAATAACGCGCAACCTTTTAAAATCTAAGTGTGGTATTAAACCAAAAGATGAGATTCTGAAGTAAACAATTTTTTGAATATAACAAAATTTATATTCGTTCTTGAAAGAAAATAATCGATAAAATGTTATGTAAATTTTGAGGGTGCAAAACGTGCAGTCTTTCATGCCATGTAAGTTGTAAAAAACGTAACGTTGGTGACCTTAGTCGAGGTGACACGAAGGCTCCCTTTTCAATTGCTACTGACCCGAGCAGGGGACGACTCCATTCCCTGGATTGCTCCACTTTACCCTTACCTTATAATACTGAATGTTAAGCAAGAAGGTATCGAATACCATTTTTTGAGTCTTTGGCATGACTTAACCTGGGATTGAACTCCAGTCTCCCAGACCATTAGGCAAACACTCTACTCATTCGGCCACTGAAGTTGGGGGATTATCAAAACATGTGAACCAGAAATGATGAAATTCATAATTATGTTTTACTCCTTCATAAATGCTATGATATATGACAAAATATCTTAAATGAAACGCTATGTTCAATGCAGACTAGAGACAAGTTGTCTCACCTTTAAACTTTGTAGAACTTTGATGAAAAAATACATCAAAACAATTTTTATTCCTCTAAACTAAGCAAATTATATCATTACTTTTTATTTTAGTTATTCTTTTTGTTTCGTTTACGACACTTGATATGATCAATTTTTTGACCCCTTGTTTTTAAAGCATGATCAAAAATATAAAATGTTTGTTCTTCAACTTGTTCTTGGTTTAAATACTTAGAAAATCGTCCATAAAATATGATTTTAAAACGTATCAATTGGAAACAATTAAATAAACTTAAAATTGGTCCAATAAGTAGAATTTCATTTTTCATTGAATTTCTTTTAGTTTTCAAATATTTCTGCAGCTCGTATTGCTCTATCATTTTTTTAAATTCATATCAAAATTAATTTATCAAAATATCTATCGTTAAAATCCATTAAAAAGAATTCACCGGTGAATTTTTTCAACTTAAAAAAAATCAATGGAAGAGTCATATATATATATATATATATATATATATATATATATATATATATATATATATATATTTCAATTTTTAAAAATTGGGATCCATACAGGCCGTCTGGTTTGAAGAAAATTTTGATTAGGGGAATAAGAGATTAGGGTTTCACAAGAGAGGTTAGCATTTATCAGGGGTCGTTATAAGCAAAAATTCTAGAGAATCATAGTCTATTGCCATAAACCGTTGTATTTGTTTTACTTTGGTTGTATTTTTGAGAAAGTGAAGGAAAAATTATCATTCCACCAGAATGTTAGGGTAGAGGCTTCTGCTTGTTGTGATTTTTCGCAAATTCCATTTTCGTATAGTATTTGAATAAGCACTGCTTTAGCCGTTTCAATCTCACAAACAAGGTTCTAATCAATGAAATGTCCCATATTCGAAAGAATAATGATAGGTATGTTTAGTCCTGTAATATTGTGTAGACCGACACGCAAGAAAAGATATTTCAACGTAATCACTTTGCCATTTGTAACACGAAAAATTAAATCGGAACGATACGAAAGTATCTGTCTCTCGACAGAAACCGTGAACGTGCGATATTTAGACTTTAATAAAAAGAAGTTAAGAAATTTCTTTCGTACGGCAGGATTGTCTTTTTCAGGATTTGTTAAAGAATCAATAGACGGAGGCCAAGCTGGAGTGTCTAATTTTCATGCAGATTAAAAAATATCCTCAAATATACTCAGCCCATTCAGCTGGGGCTGCAAAATACACAAACTGCATCTCTGAGGCGTCATAAGACCTCCCCCCACGCACCGCTACGAGTGTCCTGGATATGACATTAAACAATCTGATTGGGGAGTTCTTGCCTTGGAGATTTAGGGAATGCAGAGTACCCCTTTATTGCCATTACTCCCAGGTCCACTCTGACTAGGAGAGGTAGCCCCTGATAGGGTCCTATCTATGACTTAAATAGAACCGTTTGACATTTAAAATGAGAGCAAACAAATGAATTATGCTAAATTGAATTGTTAGAAATTATCATCACCATCATCATCTTGTCGTGCCGCCACCACGGATATCCCTGACCCTCTCTCGCCATTTTTTCCTATCGTTCATCGATTCTGGCAGGTCTCAGAGCAACAAATATGTGTAAACAAACGATTAATGTCTAGTTATACATTGCAATACTTGGAATAATTTAATTGTGTGCAAAAAAAATGAGCTCAGGCTCATTTTAAAATGTCATCAACAAAAGGCTTTTTACAAATCATATATAATTAATATATGAATGAAGAGGATTTGGCATTAAATAACGGACATTGGTTGATATGCTATTAGACTAAACCAAACCAAAGATCGAATCTACTCTTCTGTTTTGTATTTAACTAATGGGGTTAAATTCAGTCCCGTTTTACTTATAACTATTTCGTTTGTTTTCTCATTAAACGTTAGAAAATCCTCAAATTCTTTGACTTACTTCTTCTTTATTTATTTCAATAGTTTTTTCCCATGTTCCAGTCTAAAACTTGTTCTTCACCTACAAAATGCCCATATTTGGTAAACACAGCGGCTTTGGCAAATTTACCCAAACTTTTCCAGCTCCCCAACGATAACTGCATCGGAAAAATAAGGTCCGAAAAAGTTCGTTTTCCAGTTACTCTTACGAAGTTTTTTAAACTGGAATATTTGAATGAAGGAGAAAACATTCTTTCGATCTGCAACGCACCTGTTATATCACCAATTTTAATTTAAAAAAGTGATTAATCACCTTGCAACGTCCAAAACCCGAAAAATGGATTTTATGTTTAAATAAAAATCATTTCATCAGTTGGTAATTAACCATATAAAATATTTATAACTAATCTATTATTTAATTAATTTATAATTCATATTTGTTTGATCTGATTTATTCATTTATATATTTTCTTTGTGTGTGTGTGTGTGTGTGTGTGTGTGTGTGTGTGTGTGTGTGTGTGTGTGTGTGTGTGTGTATGTGTGTGTGTGTGTGTGTGTGCCTTATAAGTATTTTTGCACACTGAAGCTTCCCCACTTTCCGTTGCGAATTTTAAGAGGACACCAAACCAAAAATCAAAGCTAAGACAAGATAAGCTACTTAAGAAGTTCAAGGTTGTAGCTAAGAGGACAATATTTATGGGAGCATTTCATCCACATTGCAGATGTACTAAATGTTGATAAATAAATCCCACGCTACAACTTAAACTATTTTTTTAGATATTTAAATGTTGTATTCAGAGGATATCGTATATTTTACAAGCATTAGAATCTCAATAAATAACATTTTTAGCCGAAATATGGATAAATGCTAAGAAACCGACTTGTTTCACAATTGATCGATTTTTATATTAAATTAAATTTTTCGACCAAGAACATAAATATGTCAATATTATTAATGAAAAAAGCTTTCTGTGGAGCGATTTAGCTTCTTAGTTTAATGGCATACCAACCTTTTGGGATTATTCAGTGCCAAAGCAATAGTTGGAGAACAACTGTGGTCCTATTTAACTCCTTGTTAGGGGAGGATAAAGGAATTTATACGTGGATCATTAAATAAGTTTCCAGACTTTTTTCGTATGGGCACTTTATTGATAGTACACACGTGAAACTCTACTCCCCTTCGAACTAATCTCCTCCGGCTGCAATGCACTTGTTGTACCGTTCCTAAAACTTCTGGAAGGCCCCATGGAAGTCCTATTGTGTGACCGTGTCAATGACCTTCGTCACAACCTCTTTTATCTCCTCAATTCTCTCACAACGACAGCCTCTGAGCTTAGAGAATAACCAAAAGTCACAAGGAGCAAGGTCTGGACTATAGGGACGGTGAGGAGCTGTCTTGATGCCCATCTTGGTCAAATAGTCTGTGACAAGGATAGAGTTGTAGACTGGTGCATTGTCCTGGTGGAAATGCCACTGATCCGATTTGAAGAGTGCTGACCTCTTCCCTATGAATCTCTTCCTAAACTCCCTTAAAAACTCAACATAGTTACCCTAACCCTAACTCTTTGGCCAATCAACTTTGGTGTTCTGACGTCCTTACTCCTCCCACGCTTCTCATCATCCCTCACAGACTCCCTGCCTTCCTTAAATTTCTTATGCAACTCAAAAACTGATACTCGATTCATACAAGATGGTCGAAAAGCCGTCTGAAGCATTCCATACGTTTCTGTGGCAGCATTTTTTCCAAGTTTAAAACAGAATTTTATTGCATATCGTTCTTCCCAAATGTCAGATTGCATTTTTGAAATTCACCAGCAGTGACAATCAGTCTTTAGTAGGGTGTATTCCAATTCGTGCTGTAGCTGTTCATTTAAACCTGAAATCATAAAAATTGGTCAGTCATATCATAAGAATTTTCAAGAGTCTACGCCGATTTTAAATGCCCGTACAAAAAAGTCTGGAAACTTATTGAATGACCCACGTACCTTCCCTAAAGAGTATTAATCCGAGAGAGAATGTAATTACGCGTCTGGAGTTCGAACTAGCTTACTACAATGTGGTAGGCCAGCATGTTAGCTACTACGCTCCGAAGACAAACCCCAAATGATAAAGCTGAAATGGGAACTTATTCCACACGCGATGTGTTTCTTAGATCTATTTACTTTCAATGAATCACCTGCTTTGATCCTCGTAACATTCCCAATGCGATCAACATTTACAAAACTGAGGTAAATTATGAGTGTATATTAATCAAACAAAAACTGGAATAGTTTTTCTTTCATTATACAAAGAAATGCAGGTGCTTGTGTGAATATATTCTATAGAAAAAGTGCCAAGGGATATAGTGTAACAGGTAGCGAATTGCGAATGAAGATTTCATATCCAGATAGATAGATAGATATGAACAAGATAGATAGATAGATATATAGATATGATGAAGATAGATATGAATGGACAGAGATAGATAAGATTTTTAATGAGTTGATTAATGGTATCACTAAGTTTCTTTTATGCTTACAGTTTAAGAAATTGCGTTCATGGCACATTCATATTGAGGTTTTTTGTATAGCTGCTTTTTGAGAAGTTTTATTCTAATTAAATAAAACAAGGATAGATAGATAGATAGATAGATAGATAGATATTCATTGAAAAACAAGCTAATTCACCCACAAGTATGTGCGAATGTGAATGGACACCCACAAGCGAACGTTTATGTCTGTATGTGAACCTCTATCTCTCTCTCTCTCTCTTTCTCTGTGTGTGTGTGTGTGTGTGTATGAGTACAGTTCTTTTTATTAAAAGCTTCCGATATTTTTTCTTTACTTTTTTCTGCTTCTAGATGAATGAATGTTAGTCAATGGTTACTATACGTAAGAAATACCCTTTAGTTTTAATTAAGCGTTTTCGGATATTCATCTAACCATTATCAATTGTTTGCGTAAAGATTATATCTCTTGCTCAAGTAAATCTAGATGCCCATCATAAGATATACATAATACAGTCAGGAAACTAGTGATTATTTTATCATGAGACACACGACTTAACTTAAAGATAGTGGTTTCTTTGTTTAAAGGAATATCAATCTTTGTAGGTTATTTAATGCCAAACCCATCCTTCTAGATGAACGGTTGGGGTACTATTTAACCCATAGCTGAGAGGATAAAGCGTGTTCTTACCCAAGGGTATTTGACCGAAATTGAACATACTAACGCGACTGGAGTTCGAACTCGTTTACTACGATTCCGCAGTCCATCGCTTTAACCATTACACCACGAGGAGATATTCATGCCAAAGACAAATTGTGAGTAATGGTCATTATAAAATTACATAAAAGATATTGTCCCCCAAAATACAGAAAACTTTAGCATCAATTTGATATTACCGAATGTACTATATAAACTGGAAGTTTGTCTAAGGTCTTAGATATGCACAGCTTTCTTGTCATCAAGTCTTTCTTGATGACTATCAGTATTCAACAACCAGGCTCGTTTTCGCTCAACTTATACAATTCTAGAACGCAAAGGTAGATCACTCAGTGAGTATCTGATTCATTACACAATAATCTTCCTGATTAAGCTAAGACAGAAATATTCACAAATAATGAACTTTTCCTAATCTGTGAAAAGAGTCTTGTAAATTTTTCGAATTATATCAATAAAAGTTTTAGTTGGGAATTTACATATACAAAAATAAAAGTTGAAACTGAAGTTCAAAGAAGATGGTTAGTTGGTTAGTTGGTTGGTTGGTTGGTTGGTTTATGATATATCAACAGTTGTGGGTTGTTTAATGCCAAATCTTGTTTATTCATATGTATGTTTTGTATGCGAATAGCTTGTGGGCAACTTTATTTTGAATGAGTAGTTAGAGCTTATTTCTTTGTGCATAGTTAAATGGTTTCAAGTTCTGATTTGCCCAGTCGGCAGGACCTGTAGAATACAACGACGACGCTTCTGCAGAGGGGTAACCCCACCACCCTAAACAAGTGTCCTGGATATATGACCCTAAACAATCGAATGGTGAGATTCCAGTAATGCTGGAACTTTGGGGAATGCGGAGCACCTCTTCATTGCCATCGCTCCCAGTTCCACTCTTGCCTCGGAGTGGTAGCACCTGATAGGTTCCGATCTATGGGTTAAATAGAGCTAAACTGCGTATTTACGTTAAACTGAATTACTTGAAATAGAACTGTTCTTGACATTGAAACTGTACTTACGCTAAACTAAATTGTTTGAATTAGAACTGTTTGACTAAACTGAATAGCTTGAAATAGAAATGCTTTTGACAATTAAACTGTAAGTATTGTTTGAAGTAGAACTGTTTATTTGCATGAAAATGGATTTGACATTAAATAACCTAAAGGGGTTGAAATGCCATAAAACCCAAACAAATGAACAAACAAGTATTGTTAAAAATTAGTAATTATATTTATCAAGTACTCTTATGAAATTTGAATAATTTACACAAAGCTGTATAGTTTTAAATAACAAATAATAATAATAATAATAATAATAATAATAATAATAATCCTTAGTAAATGATTGAACAGTTCTATTTGACCCATAGATGGGACCCTAACAGGTACGACCAATCAGTGTCAGAGTGGATCTGGGAGTAATGGCTATGAAGGAGTACTCTACACTTCCTAAAACGCCACATTCCCAAAATGTTTAGGACTGGAGCCTCACCATCTGATGCAGTTTTGTGCCATACACAGGACAATCAATGAAGGGTCTTACCCCACTGCAGAGGAGCAGTCGGCGTATTCTACAGTGGGGTTCAAATAAGAATACTAGCTTTTAGCAGAGTTTGAAATTCTTTTCGTGACGGACTTGAGGTTTATACATGGAGAGGAGGTTATAGATTAAGACAAAAGATTACTGGGTAACCTGATGATCGTGAAACCGTAAAACTGACTGTTGTGATTAATATGTTTATATCTTATATTTCCAAAATTTACTCTGTCCTGGGTATAAAATTAATTTGCATCAGATGTTTAGGTTCTTGGGTTCAAATTTGGGGAATGTGGAGTAGCCATTCATTTTTATGACTCATAGTTTCACTCTGACCCGGAGTGGTAGTATAACAGAGTTTAGTGAGGCATCACAGACCTAAGCGAGAGAAATCTGATAAGTATTTTAGAAGTAGAAAAAAATGAGAAGCGTGGATTTTAGAAGAATAAAATCAATAGATTGTTTGTTTTTTGCGGGGGTGGTTGTTCTTTTAAGAGTGATTCAATATATTGTCAAAATAAAAAAAGAAGCGAAAAATATTGTTTAATTTATGGCTAATCAGGAAAAAACAAAAACATATGAAGTTGTTTTTCTAACTCGGGAAAGAAAGAAAGAAAGAAAACAAATCTTTGACAAAAAGATAGATAGATAGATAGATAGATAGATAGATTAAACTATTAATTTTCCTGTGTAGAGAGAATACATCTCGAAACATCGGAAACATCTTTAAATTTAACCTCTTCTAATGAAAGTCGGAGAAACGACCGTTCAAATGTTTTCTCTTGATTTGCTTATTTCAAATTTAATTGTAAAGGCAGAAACATAAATCATTTTAAACAATTTTTACCAGATTATAAAGTGGATGGTTGAGTAGCGCCATCTACCGGCGAAAATAACTGACACTGATATTTCTTCTATTTTTTTAAATCAAGACTTGGGAAAATCACAACGATTTCAGCCACCGAGCTAATTAGGAAGTAAAGTGGGGTGAAAATTGCTTGGAGGAAGGAAAAATAAAGTCAAAAAGTTAAACTAAAAAGAAATAAAATGATTTAAGAGAAAAAGTGAAAGAAAAAAAACGAAGGAAATAAAAAATCAAAAACTTTCTTTCTTCGAGCAGACCAACTAAAGAAAGAAAGAAAGAAAGAAAGAAAGAAAGAAAGAAAGGTGAAAATGAAAGAGAAAAAAAAAGAAAAATTATGAAAACGCAAAGAAAAAGAAAGAAAACAGTAATGATTATTAAAAAGTCAAGATTGTGAAAGGAAAATTTAAATGTATGTTTTGAATTGTACTGAAAGTATCCTTGGATTTAGCATAGCCAAAACAATAAGGTGGACAATAGGGTCCAGAAGGGGTCAGTCAGCCTGGTGCACATCATTGTATGGGAAATATTAAACGTTGAGAAATAGAAAATCTTGTGTTCTATCAACAAAACATGCCTTTGCAATTAATTGCTGCTAAACTATACAATATATATATATATATATATATATATATATATATATATATATATATATATATATATAGTTTGCAGTATTTATCAATAGAGAGTGCTCCATATCATTGAAAGGGCGTATATATTTAAGTCAGGATATCGTAGACAGTCAACAGCGCTTAACAAAGCTCAGTCTCTCGGCAATGTGTTCATCAGACCTGACTTAATGTCTACATTTTATATAAAGGAGAGGTGTCCCCTGTGGTGTAATGGTTAACGTGATAGACTGTAGCGCCTAAGTAAGCGAGTTCGAACTCCAGTCCCTCTATTACTTTCACTTTCGAAGTAATTCCTATGACAAAGGTATGTACCCTCTTATCCCCCCCCCACTCAGCTATGGGGTAAATAGTATCACTACAGTTCTTCTACAAGGATAGCTTTGGCATTAAATAACCCACGAAAGTTAGTTTGTCACTATACAAAGAAAGCAAACGTAAAAATATTTTATATTAAGGTTTGTATGTATCTCGAAGTATGCGATATATTTTATTGTATTGTAATTTACAACAAAAAGTAATATACACATGTATATATATGTATGTATGTGTGTGTGCGTGTGTCTGTGTGAAATACAATGTATTTCCCCGACATAGGTATAAAAACTAATTCATGAATTTGGCGCAGTAAGAGATTAAAAGCCACTATATTCCGACATAATTCTGAAATATGGGACAGAAAATTCGTTCTCTCTTCTCTTATTAGGTCGAGAATTTTCCCTTTTTTTTTTCTTAAAAGAAGCACTTAGCAATTTCCTTTTGGTGAATTCAAATTGTCAGCATCACTATTCTCGCACACCAGGAACATTGCTTAATAAAACCTCGACACTTTATTTTTATTATTATTTCTAGGGTCGACTGCCGTTAATTGAAACTGAGGAAAGCGAAACGACAGATGATGGGGTCACTATAAATTTAATACTGATCATATACTAATTCCATCAACACGTTCCAAACTCCAGCGTTCTTTCTATAAAATCAAACGTGATTTGTATGTCTAACAAGTACCTACGTTGTTTTTTGTTCTTTTTTTGGTGGGTGGGGATAAAGACAGGGATTACTTACTGTTTCAATGACTTTTATGTCTAGTTCCGCTCGACAACACCTTATACAAGGTCACTGTATATCTCGTAAATACACCCTTTAGACGTGACAAGAACACAACTTGATGCTTCTCTATTTTTATTGAATACACAACCCATTCTACCGACGACACATTTAATTATTGCAATCAGCTTTGATGATGAGTGTCCAGGCTTGCAAGTCTATTCGACTGAAGCTATAAAATACGCCGACTACATCTCTGCCGACCCCACATCCTCACAACGAGTGTCCTAGATCTGATACTAAACCATCTAATGGAGAGGATTCCATCCTGGAGCTTTGGGAAATGTGGAGCACTCCTTTATTACCATTACTCCCAGGTCCACTCTGATCCGAATTGGTAGTTAGGGTCCCATCTATAGATCAAACAGAACTTGTGTCCTGGATATGACACTAAGCTGCATCTGATGGTAAGGCTCCAGTTCTGCAGTTCTGGGAAATATGGAATACCCCTTCATTGTCATTACTTCCAGGTCCACTCTGACATGGAGAAATAGTACCTGTTAAAGTCTCATCTATATATCAAATAGAACAGTTTAACCATCAAACTGTGTGCAAACAAATAACATGTTAGATTGAAATGATAGTGTTACATAGCAATACTTGAAATCATTTAATTGGGGGCAAACAACTGATTAATACTAAATAGAATTATTCATGTTAGATTGGAATATATGAAATCATTTAACTATGTGCAACAAATGAGTTCTGGCTTGTTTAAAATGTTATCTACAAACCATTCGATTATAAACCAAATATATTTTATATGTATGTGTAAAGAGGATTAGACACTAAACAGCCTACAAAGGTTGATACGCCATAAAACCCAACCGACCAACAACTAGGCTCGCAGTGACTTGAATACTCATAGGGAACTCCGCACTCAGGCATTGAAAAATGTTAATAAAGGGCGTTTATCCAACCGCACCGTCACGCAAGATATGAGACAAAATCTGTTTTTAAGTGGAATACAGCTGTTTTGAATTCAGAGTTTTCCTTCTAGATAAGTTGTCAAAAAACGGTCTGAAAACCCCAGTCTAACATACTATTTACCCATTACTTGGAAGAAAGAGAAGGAATCATGCCTTTCCCAGGAACATTAGGGGAAAGGGGAAACTCAAACAGCCTCGTTCTGAATTTGAACTCGTGTCTCCGATTCCATCGATTCCATTCTCTACGACGAAAACCTTTATGCTAAACTCCCGTCGAGTGATAGTGATGTCTTATCTCGCTGACGATTTGCTTTATAATTACAAAGTACGCTTAATAATAAACTGTATTTATCACAAAACAATACTAGCAAAGTGTCATAACAGAATTCTATGCGCCCGTCTTTGAAATAGCAAATATGACCTGGTAGTGGATCCTGGATGAGACTCCATATTCTGAAGATCCGGGAAATGTGGAGTCATTCTTTCGTTACCATTACTCCCAGATCAACACTGGTCTGGAATAGTAATACCTGTTAAAATCCCGTCTATGGTTCCGATATATTTCTTTTTTTGACTACATTGATATACTGGTTCTTGAAATACTGTCATTACAACTAAGTACGAAATGTTTACCTATTCCAAATGATTGTGAACAAAAGTTTCTGTTCAGTATATAACTAAAAATCATAACTGTTTAACTGACTTCGGTTTGAAATAATCCAAGAAGAGCTGACATACCATAAAATCAACCATCCAACCAACTAACCGACCAACCAACCAGCCAGGAAGCTAATCAACTAGCCAAAACAACCAACCAGCCAACCAGCAATCCAACTAATTAACCAACCAATCAACCGGCTAGCCAACCAACCAACCAGCCAACCAGCCAACCAACCAATCAACCTCCCAGCTAACCAACCAACCAACCAGCCAGCCAACCAGCAATCCAACTAATCAACCAACCAACCAACCAGCCAGCTAACCAACCAACCAACCAACCAGCAATCAAACTAACCAACGATCCAACAAACCAACCAACTAAACAAGCCACCAACCAACTAAACAACCAACCAACCAACTAAACAAGCCACCAACCAACCAACCAACCAACTAAACAAGCCACCAATTAACCAACTAACCAGCCATCCAACTAACCCACCAACCAGCCAATTAACCAACCAAACAACCAATCAACCAATAAACCAACCAACCAAACAACCAGTCAACCAATCAATCAACCAACCAGCCATCCAACTAACCAACCTACCAACAAACCAAACAACCAACCATCCAATTCACCAATCAACCAACCAATCATCTAATGAACCAATCACCCAACCAACATACCGGCCAACCAAACAGCTTAATACAAATTGGTTATATTTTTATTTATAAACTTGCTAAAAGTATATGCGCTGTCGAGTCGCATCTTATTTATCTAATGTGTATTCTAAATTACACAGTTCCCGTCAAAATGGCGTGGTTATCAATGTATATCCCACTTTGTCAGCCAATGATCAAAGCGTAGTATCTGACTTGAATTTAGCCTTCTCTGCCCAGCCTTTCAGTTTAAACTCGAGTTAAATATATGTACAATTCCCTCAGCGTGATATCAGATGTGACCCAGCACAGCATCCTAGAATTCGCTCAGGAAGTGACAATAAAACGTTTTGAGTCCGGTCTTGAGGTATCTCGGAGCAGCAGCATCTTACTGCATAAAAGAGAAATGGTTGGAATAGTTTACCGACTTCAGAATTCCAGTCTCGACTGCAGGACAGTTTATTATCTCGCTCACACCAACCAGCTACGATGTACCACTTTTACGTTTGGCTTGGTTTGGTTTGGTTTTATGGCACATCAACCATTATAGGTTATTTAATACCAAATTCATTTTTATACATATAAATAGTTCTATTTCTAACAATTCAGTTTATCTTATATACAGCTTTTTGTTTACACACAGTTAAACATAAAAACAGTTCTATTTCAAACAATTCAGTTTGGCATAAGTACACAGTTTAGTTCCATTTGACCAATAGATAAGACCCTATCAGATGCTACCAGGCCAGAGTGGACCTGGGAGTACTCCACATTACTGTAGCCCCACCATCAGATTGTTTTGTGTCATATCCAGGATACTCGTTGTTGTTTCTTACACCTCTGCAAAAATACAGTTGATATATTATACATCCCCAGCCGACTGGGCCACACTTTTTTGTGTGACAGTAAAATTGAATCAGAAAAGAAATACACGATGATAATTCATATTGTTTATTAAATTATTTTCTTTTTTTGTTTTCAACTTTTATTTTGTGTATTTGTTTTTGTTTTGTTTTGGGGTTATTTCCAAATTTCTAATATCTAATATCCATGAAAATTTACATTTATGAATTTCATAAATCAAAAAGAGGTATTTGTTGATTTGATTTAGATCCTAGTCATTTCAATGAACGATACATTAAAATTCATGTCATTTGAAAAGCTGGAAATCAAACATCCCAAATCTCTGTGCAATTTAAAATTTTCAGAACAGTAATTAAAATCATTAGAGTTGTTCAGGCTATTATTTAAAGAATATTTCCTTGAAGCTATAATTTCTTACAAATTATTTTACCATTTGCAATTTTTTTACATCAGTTTTGAGAGGTGCTTTTTCTTTGAAGTCAGAGTGTCGGTAAATCTCCCAAGTTTTTCAGGAACCTCCAAAGTATTCAAGATTATCACAGCGGTGTTGCAGTCTGAACTGTCTCGGTTCTTCTTCTAATCTCCAATTCCCCAAGTCTCTTTTCCAGGCATTTGGCAACTGTTCCAAGTTCACCGACTGCAATTAGTATCACTGTTACGTTCACGTTTCACATATTTTTAAGCTCTCTGGCAAGATCCAGGTATATAACTATATTTTTGCTTTCTTTTTTTTTTTTTTTTTTTTTTTTTTTCGTCTTTCTATTGTCTACTAGAACGGCAAAATCCCCAAGCTCGGAAGTTTTTTCCTTGTTCTTTAAAATTTTGTCTCTTCGCTGTAAGGGATTGGGTAAGCCACAAGGATGTCTCAAAATAGATTCAACCCGTTAATATGATGGTGATTTATCACTGAAACAAGGGCAATGGTGGTCATTTGGAACACGTCCTTTAAAAATGCATCCTTTGAACTAAAGACATTAAATCAATGTTTTCTTTTAAATCATTATCAGCTTCCTGGACACCTTCTTTTGAGTTTCTTGTCTCAGTAATAAATCATTATCATATCTAATGGGTTGTATCTATTTTGAGACAGTTTTGAATGATTTTTTCTCCAGATAAGTAGTGATGCAAAATATTTTTCCTCTCTTGTTCAAGGAATTTGCGATCAAGGATAAATAGTTGTCATTGTCATTGAGTGCCTCATTCATATGGTTTTGTGCTACATCTAAGCAAAAAAAAAAAAAAAAAAAAAAATCTATTCAGAAGCAAAAAAAGAACATTATTAGTAATAGAGTTATTAGCATTTACTTGGGTCCCATGTATATTGAGAGACACCCTATATATCTCAAAAGTCCTACAGAATTTCATGCGTCTCATTTTCATGGACAGATTCTTGTTTTGGCATATAGCTGTCGTCAGCTTGGTCAAATCATAATCACTTGCACAATTCTCAGTGGATCACCTTTCTCACCCAATCGTGCCTAGTCTTGTATTCCTTTCGTGCCAGTTTGCCACATTCATATATTATCAACTGTTTCATCTGTGCAATTTTTATGTGGATAATAAAATGTTGCTTTCATTATTGCATTTAATTTTCACTTTTAATTTTGGTTTCTTGCGATCATTCACCAGTTCTTTTCCGTGGACGTTATGTGGGTAAGGTATTATATTCGTTCTGTATATATATATATATATATATATATATATATATATATATATATAACGAACGCTGATTCATTAATCAAACAGCCAACTTATTCTTGTCATAAATGGCCAACTTTTTCTTGTTATACAAATTTTCCCTAGGTTTTTATATTTAGCACTTTTTACACATCCATCGTTGATTTAACATCACTAATATCATCCCTAACAGACCTGATGATGGTTCATTTGAACCGAAACGCTATACTGTCGACTTTGCTTCTCGATAAATCTCTCATTCTACTTAGATTACCTTGTTATCAATTTTTCTTTATATATATATATATATATATATATATATATATATATATATATATATATATAGTGTGCATCCTTAAGTATTATTTTTCCAAACACTTTGATAGTACTCTCATAAGGAGACGAGCAGTTCTCTAATGTGCAAAATTTTGTATCTCTTATAGGCTTGAACTGTCAGATACGTGGTGTATTCAATAAGTTTCCAGACTTTTTTTTACAGGCATTTAAAATTATCGTAGACTCCTGAAAATTCAGAATGTTATTGCAATACATCTTATGAGATGACTGACCGAGTTTTATGATTTCAGGTTTAAATGAACAGCTACAGAACGAATTGGAATACACCCTACTAAAGACTGATTGTCACTGCTGGTGAATTTCAAAAATGCAATCTGACACTTTAGAGGAACGATATGCAAAAAAATTCTGTTTTAAACTTGGAAAAAATGCTGCCACAGAAATGTATGGAATGCTTCAGACTGATTTTCGACCATCTTGCATAAATCGAGCATGAGTTTTTGAGTGGCATAAGAGATTCAAGGAAG
>OY757914.1:108712223-108884723 GCA_963585895.1 Sepioteuthis lessoniana
CTGCCTCAATTGCTTTATCTTTTATGTCTATATCTTTTGGTGTGAGGTCAACTTGATTGCTAAATTCGTTTTTTTTTTTACTGATTGAATTTTTTTTTCTTTTCTTTTTGTTTGTGTTTACTAACTGTTGCGTTTAATCTGTTTTACTCGATATTTCTTTAATCCGATAATAATTGTTTTGTACGTCAGTTCTGGTTGGATTAAACATCTTCCACCATTTTCTCTTTTGACGAAGAGATGTTCTAAATTTGCTCTTGAATGATACATTCTGTAGTAGGTTATTAACTTTCTGACTTTAGTATCGATTTTATTTTTATTTCAGCAAACGCCCAGATTATTATATTAAAACTTTATGTCTCTTGTGGTATTGACCAGATGTTAATTGCTTTTAACTATTTTTTACATTTCATTCAGTTTTTAATTTGGTTTTTATTCTACTCTAAGATTCTATTTTAATTTTTTCTTTATTTATTGTATGATCAATACCATTCACTTTAATAATTCCTAAACATGTTTAGGCTTTATGTTCTAACTTTGTAATTTCCGTGTTTATATCTGGAGGAATGTTTTAGACTTAACTGGAGGGCATTTTTTGAAATATAAATTTCGCATATATGTCTACATCAAATCGCATTCCCTGTGAAGTCACTAAATCTTTTTACTGTGCTTAGAAGACCTTCTAAATTGTCATCATTTTTACACATAACTTTAAATCGTCTATTTAGAAAAGGTGGTTTATTTTTTAGATGTAGTTTTCTATCCATAGGTTGTGTTTTTAAGTTATATAGAGAGAGATTGTAGAGCTATAAAAAAAGGGGAGAAAGTGACTTTTCTGAGAAGATTTCATTGTTAATGTTAGCTTATTCGTTTTGAGCATGTTTTTTTATGAATTAATCTGGGATTATTATGTCACCTTTCCCTATTGTATTTTAGGAATGTTATTATAACTAGAAATAGGTTTAAAATATTTAGAACTTTTAGAATTCATTTTTAGGTACGTTATCAAAAGCATTTATGAAATCAATTCAAGCCATACTTAGATTTTTGTATTTGGATTCACAATACTCCACGATCATTTTAATGATGAGGGGGGGATCTTTGCAGTCATATGATTGCTTTTTGCATCTCTTTTGTTCTAAAGGAAAGATGTTACTATATTCTATGAATCTGACTTTTCTCTCGATGTTATCATTTCAAATGTTGTGGAAAGGCATGTGGTTGGTTGGTTGGTTGGTAGTTTTGCCTTTATTGTTTCTATTATTTTTGGTAGTAGGTAAGTTACCCCTTTCTGTAAGGCAATCAGTCATTAGTTGATATGTGGAGGATTGGTGGTCGAGCCAAAAGTTTGTTACTTTTTACATCTATTCCAGGCGAGTTCCATTTATGTGTGTGTCTGTTTAAATGTATTCCTAATCTCTTTTATTGTAATATCTTCATATATTTATGGTCTATCATTTTAGAAGTCTTCCTTTTTAATATATTTTTTAATCCATTTTGATTTTTTATTATATGATTTCATATGTCTTCATATTTTACTCCAAAATAATTTCAGTTCTTCAATCGCGCGTGTTTCCGTCACATTTAGTTTCTCTTTTCCATATTTCTTGATAAAATCTTTTCTTTTTTTTTTTGGATCGTCTTGAAATATTGTGTTGTGTCTGAAGAATTTGGTTCGTTTTTCATATCTTCGGATGTGGTTGGCCTTTAATTTGTTTTTTTACGCCAACTTTTCTTTTATTATCAGAAACTTTGTTGATGTGCTCTCATATTTTCTTTTCATTGTTTTCTTTGTGCTTTTCTAGTTTTCACTTTGACACCATTTCTTATTTCATCAAGTATGAATATTTCTTATCTGTATTCCTCTATTTCTTTTTGTATCCTTAATTTCCATTTGGGTTGTTATAACCTATTTTGTTTATGTGTTATGTTTACTGGGCTTATTAATGTATCAGTTGTGTATATTATTTTATTTAAAAGCGTTAAATTTGGTTTAAAGTCTTGTAGAAGATATTCTAAAGTTATTATTCTACTCTTTTGAGAGTTTTTCACGCCAGCGTTAGCTAATGGTTTCTCACTGGAGTTTAAGTGACAGCAAGTATCCTCAAGTCTACAGGACTCTTCTCAGTATTCTGGCCGATCTTAACAATGTCGTAGTTTGGATAGTCTCTACTCGTTATTTTTAAGTCCTCCTTTGTTGATTGTACCAAGAGTACCAGTTACAACTAATATCCTAATCACTTTCACGTTTCACACTTTTTCAGTCTGAGCGCTTATTTTACTTTGTAGCATTCTTTCAATTTTACTCTATGGTCAGCTGGAACAGCAAAGTCCACAATTCGACAAGTTCTCTTTTTTTCTTTTTTCTTTATTTTTGTTGATTATCACTGGGTCTGGTCGACTGGCCGAGATTAAGTGATACGTTTATATCACATCCTAGACAATTTTGTGCATCTCATTCTCATATGACACTAAACAATCTGATGGTGTGGCTCCAGTAATGCTGGACCTTTGGGGAATGCAGAGTACACCTTTATTACCTTTATTATCCACTCCGGCCCAAAATGATAGGGTCCTATCTATGGGTCAAATAGAAATAAACTGCGTACTTATGCTAAATTGAATTGTTTGAAATTCAACTGTTTTTGCATGCTAAACTGAATTATTTGATTTAGAATTGTTTTTTTACATTGAAACTGAACTTACGCTTAACTAAATTGTTAGATATAGAACTGTTTGACCAAATTGAATTGCTTGAAATAGAAATATTTTTGTCAATTAATCAGTGTACTTATGCTAAACTGAATTGTTTGAAATAGAACTGTTTAGTTATATAGAAATGGATTTGACATTAAATAACCTACAAACGTTGATATCCACTGAAACCCAAACAAACAATTTAATTTCCCATCCGTGTCCTTTTAGGGGAACTCCGATTTTTCCACAGACTAATTTCGCTCCTGCATAGATGAGATCATTCAATTCCGTAGTGTTTTTAGGAATGTTTGTTAAGTAAATGTTTATTTTTTCCGTTTCTGCCTTGACTATTTTCCAGTTTTGGTTCCTGATAGAGAGCAACACAGTTTTCTTTTCAGGCAAAATTCTCTTCATAACCTCTACATTCATTTTTTCTTCTCGTGTTAGCATTTGTTTTGTGTTTGGTTGTATGGTGTTTCGCTCACTATCACTTAATATTTCCTTTTAGTTTGAAGTTTCTGGCTTTTCTGTATTTAATGTTTTTGGTTACTGTATTAGGGACCTCTTGCAATGTTTCCCTATATATTTGTTGGTGTAATTCAAACCAACCTTTCTTTATTATTGTCCTAACCTGGTCAGCGTATCTTTAGTTTGTTGTCTTAAATCTAGCGAATATTATTATGATATTACTTCCTTTGAGTTTTTCACACCCACGTTAGTTGATGGTCTTTCACTGGAGTCTGAGTGACAGCAAGTCCAGGACTTTTCTCAGTATAATGGCTGATCTTAACAAATCTGTAATTTCGGTGGTCTCTACTAGTCTTCCTATTTTCAACTCTTCCAGCACTTTACCAAGCCTTTGAGGATTGTTTTAAGCGCACCATCTATTATTCGTATCCATATTTACCAACCCCTCCGCTCGGGCAGGATATGACTCAAGATCAATTTTTAAGCGGAGTTTAACGGGTTTCAATTTAGATTTTTCCTTCTCCTAGACTAGTTGCTTCACCAAAGCAGAAGAAGGGTTAGGGTTAGGGTTACTATGTTGAGGTTTTAAGGGAGTTTAGGAAGAGATTCATTGGGAAGAGGCCAGCACTCTTCAAATCGGGTCAGTGACATTTCCACCAGGACAATACACCAGTTCATCCTCATCACAGACTATTTGACCAAGATGGGCATCAAGACAGCTCCTCACCGTCCCTATAGTCCAGACCTTGCTCCCTGTGACTTTTGCTTATTCCCTAAAATCAGAGACTGTCGTTATGAGACAATTGAGGAGATGAAAGAGGATGTGACGAAAGTCATTGACACGCTCACACAAGAGGACTTCCATGTGACCTTCTTGAAGTTGTTGGAACGGTACAACAAGTGCATTGCAACCGGGGGAGATTACTTTGAAGGGGACTAGAATTTCATGTGTGTACTATCAATAAAAGTGCCCATACGAAAAAAGTCTGGAAACTTATCGTATGCTCCTCGTACATAAGGAAATACATTTTTTCTTGTGGTTTTGTAAATTTCTAACCCTCAGTTCACTTTCTGAGCTAATAAGTGAGTGGCATCATTACTATTACCAATACAAATAGAAAAAGTGAATCTCCCTTGAGGATATCTCTCTGGATTTTTACCTCAGTGAAAATTTCTTTCTTGCTATCAGTTCCGCTTTCTAGTTTTTCATAGCTCCCATGATTTTATTACTTTGTTGGATATCTTGTACATTTTTAGACATTCTACAATATAAGATCTTGGAATCATATCATAGGCCTTTTTATTGTCAATCCACTCCATGACAACATTTTTCTGCCGCGTGTTGGTCTCTTGAAGATGTGCTGATCAATACACAGTAAATCACCTCTTCCTCTTGTTCCCTCATGACATATTTTCTCTCGTTGGGAAAACATATAATTGCTTTAATTATTAGTATTGGAGAGAAATTGTCTTTCTTATTTGTATCCTTCTTTTCGCTCTCTCTTTTCTCTCTCTCTCTCTCTCACTCTTCTTTTTTATCATTTCCTTTCTTTCTTCTCTCAATCTTCTCTTTCATTTTTCTCACTTTATACGTTCCTTATCTTTTCATAAAAAATGTTATTTTCCCAGACCAACACCCGTCATAGTTTCCCAGAAGATTTTTTTTTCGAATCTTTTATTTTTATTTTACTATTTCATGATGGGTGGTGGTGGTGGAGGTGTTAGTGGTGGCAGTGACGGTGGTGATTGTGAGGTACGGTGAACCCTTTAAAGATTATCAAAACACTAAAGATGTTTATCAAAAAACAAAAAAAATTCAGCCATGACAAAAGGACGCACAAAATGGCGGCTCAATTATACCGTGCCTAGAATTGTGGGAAGAACACAATTGACAAAGGAGATAACAATGTTTGTACGAACCTTGTGAATATAACTTTGTCCTCCATTGACAGAAAGGTCAAAAACGCAATGAGATCAGGTACGTCGTAAAAGATAAGTTTGGTAACCCGCCCATAATTGGAGAAGTATTTAGGACGTGGGTGACCAATGATAAACTGGCCCTGACACGTTGAATTATAATAAAAGACTCAAGCTTCACTATACAAACAAATAACATTGATGCAAACTAGGAGCTGGTCTGGAAAACAAAAAAAAAAGAAAGATTAATTGTGACCTAAGGCTATTTAAACTTAAGAATTCCCATCCTGTTTTTTTTTTAATTTTGTAAGTATACCGTATTTTACGGCTAATGACGCACTTCTTTTTCAAAAATGTGTCCCAGAAAATTACCTTGCGTCTTATAAGGTAAAGATTCAGTTTCGGTTTATATGCAAGAAAAGTTCTAGTGCTGAAGTGGCCCTTAAATCAAACTGTAAACATCTCCGAAAATTTAAACCAGGCGACACCAACAGCGCCAACAATTTTCTAAGGTAATGACGTATGGTTTGATATGGTTAATTAGTTTAATAGCATATCAATGGTTGATTTTTTTAAATCCTTTTTATGCATGTATATGATTTATAAGCGAATAGTTTGTAAGTAACATTATTTTAAAACGAACCAGAGCTCATTTGTTTACACACAGTTAATTGGATGCAAGTATTGCTATATCATCATCATCATCATCATCATGTCGTGCCGCTAGCACGAATATCCCTGACCCTCTCTCACCACTTCTCCCTATCGTTCATCGCCTCCAACTGGTCTTCAGGGCTATATCCCGTATCCTCACCGAGCTGCAGTATGTATGTTCGAGCTGGCCGTCCTGCTTTTGTTCGGTCATATGAGGGGTTCCATAGGAGTACATCACTTATGAGCTCGTCCCTGCTTCTCCAGCAGTGTACTGCGTGTCTGGTTCGTCTTAATTGGATAGTTTTCGTGATGGAAGGTAGGTGGCCGTATAGTTGGTGCTTTGTTAGGTGTTACCTCCCGGACTTGTTCAATATTGCTTGCAGCATTCTTGTGTAACTGCCGTCTAGCTTTTTCTCCAGCCGTTTTGTTAGCGTCTAAGTAGTGCATCCATAATACTAATAAACACTAATATTAGCCATTTATTTGCATACAGTTAAATGGTTTCGAGTATAGTAAATAGTTATAAGGTTTTATTTGACCAATAGATGATACCCTACCACATACTGCCACTCCGCGTAAAAGGGAACCTGGGGGTTATAGCAATGAAGAGGGCTCCACGTTCACTAAAGCTCCTGGAGTGGAGCCTCGTTATCAAATGGTTTAGCGTAATATCAGGATATTCGTTGTGGGTGGAGGGGTCTTTCCTCTCTGCAGAGATGTAGTCGGCGTATTCTACAGCCTAGCTAAGTGTGCAGGTAACAAAATATCACATTAGTACTTACCTGTACTTTACATAATATAAGACCTCTCAGAAAGAAAATTAAACGTCGACTCTTAACCGCGCATAATCTCGAATATACGTTATCAGCTATTTTTTTTTGTAATTTAGTAGGATTTAATAAGGATCTGAATACGTATGCAAAATTACCTGATTGCGGGGAGGAATATGAATGTAAGAAAAGTTGACCGGAGAATCTGCTGCGAAGAAACAGGTTAAAGATTTAGAAAACTTCCTTGAATGATTCGCCAAACCAAAAAGTAGACAATTTCTTTACAAAAGCAGAGAAAATTTTAATCAAAGTTGGAATAAGGTCTTTAAAAAGTTTAGCCTGATAGAATGAAGAGTTAATTATTTTTCGATTAATTTATAAGACTTCTTTTAATGAAAAAGGCATCAGGTACATCAAACTTTGTGAGTTATTTAATGCCAAAGCCATCTTTGTAGAAGGAGAGTGATGGTGCTATTTAACCTTGAGCTGTGAGGGGGTAAATAAAGGTATGAGAACATTATCCGAAATTCAAATTACGTCACTATGGTAATGTGTCATGCTTGTTTTAAATATTCTGAGGACGGTAGATTCAAAATTCAACTTCGCTCTCCTTCATTTGAAAGTTGGCTATGTGTTACCTCCTGCCCTAGGCGGATGGTTTGGGTGGCTACTCAATACTTCGTTTTTGTTCTTGTGTGTTCCTTCTCCTGGACAATGGTCTTTTTGTACTCTTAAGTTTAAAATCTTTATTTGAGACATTAAGACTTTGTTTCACTCTCTCAATTGGCTTATATCTTTCGAGTTGGAAATAAACATCTGCGTTATTTCCGATTGCCTTCCTATCGAGTACATTACATACTTCACTACATAGGAAAATCTCTCTCTCTCTCTCTATATATATATATATATATATATATATAATATCAAAGAAAGAAAACTCAACGGATAGATACTATGCCATTATAAATTTATTTCGACAAGTAAAAAGCGGCGCGGTGTCTTATCAGATGGCTTTGTCTCTGAATATTAATTCATAAAACTTATACAAATATACAGCGAGAGGGAGAGAAAGAGAGAGAGAAATTAGAAAACAATTTCGTCATGCAAAGCACTTTTAACGAATAGAACACTTCGGTATCCGATAGCGTAAAATGTAAACAAACGAAAGTTAATACATATGCGTTAAATTCCCCATCCACCGTTGGCTGATAGGTACGCTATCGGTTTGATTTAAAGTTAGGCGGGTTTTGATCCCAGCTTAAAATGTCTCGCGCGTCTAGCCAAACTGAAGAGTTACGATACAACGAAGCAGTCTGTCGATTATATATATATATATATATAAGAGGTATATTTAATGCATTTTGCCGTAAAAGTTGGCAGTACAAAGCCCAGTTACCAGTTACACATTTTTCGAAGAAACCAATGCCGATGAGTCTTTCATGCCCTAGAAGACAGTTTTGCATAACCTTAAATGACCGCTGCACCTGGAACTTTTTTATTTACTGGAGAGTCAGTGTGTTTCCATTACATGGACTGTCTTTTTGATTTGGGCTGGTATTGATAAACCCATATTTAGCCAATATGTAAACCTTTTTTTTGCAAAAACATACGTATCCGCACACATCACACATTATACAGTAAATTTCACATAGTTTGCACTTTTCAGCCACTCAGCCAGCCCTTATATACGAGGATCATTAAACAAGTTTCCAGACTTTTTTTGTATGGGCACTTTTATTGATAGTACACACGTGAAACTCTAGTCCCCTTTGAAGTAATCTCCTCCGGCTGCAATGCACTTGCACCGTTCCAACAACTTCTGCAAGGCCCCATGGAAGTCCTCTTGTGTGAGCGTGTCAATGACCTTCGTCACATCCTCTTTCATCTCCTCAATTGTCTCATAACGACAGCCTGTGAGTTTAGGGAATAAGCAAAAGCCACAGTGAGCAAGGTCTCGACTATAAGGAGGGTGAGGAACTGTCTTGATGCCCATCTTGGTCAAATAGTCTGTGACAAGGATGGAGTTGTGGACTGGTGCATTGTCATGGTGGAAATGCCACTGACCCGATTTGAAGAGTGCTGGCCTCTTCCGACCGAATCTCTTCCTGAACTCCCTTAAAACTTCAACATAGTAACCCTAACCCTGAGCCTTTGGCCAATCAACTCTAGTGTATTGACTTCCCTACTCCTCCCACACCTCTTACTACTACTCCTCACACACTCCCTGCTTTCCTTGAACCTCTTATGCCACTCAAAAACTGATGCTCGATTCATGTTTAGTATACGTACGCAGTTTAAATATCAAAACAGTTCTATTTCAAGTAATTCAGTTAAGCATAAGTACACAGTTTACTTTAATTTGACCCATAGATAGATCCCTGTCATGTGCTACCACTCCACGCCAGAGTGGACCTGGGAGTGATGGCAATGAAGGGGTGTTCCGTATTCCTCAAAGCTCCAGTATCACTCGAACCTCGCTATCAGATTGTTTACTGTCATATTCAGGGGTCTTAACTCTCTGCAGAGTTGCAGATGGTATATTCTACAGCGCCAGCCGACTGGGCAATTTCTCACTGGAGTTTAAATGATAGAAAATCTCAAATCTCTAGGACTTTGACCGATCTTAATAAAGCTGTAGTTTAGATGGTTTCTACTCATCCTCTTATTTCGAAGTCCTCCAGTCCCTGTACCACACCGTTGGTTAGTGTACCCCGAGCGCCAACAGCAATTAGTATCACCTTCATTTTTTTTCATTTTCTGGCAAGATCTAGTTATTTATCCCTCATCTTACTTTCTTTCGATTTTATTTTGTGCTTCCGGGAAAGTAAAGTCTATAACTCGCCAAGTTCTCTTTTTTTGTGGATTATGATTTGGTCTGGTCGTCTGGCAAAGATTTGATAATCCGTTAGTCTCTCAAAGTCCCAGACCAGTTAATGCGTATCATTCTCCAAGACAGATTCTGGGTTCTGCATATACCATTTGTTCGCATGGTCAAATTCAAATTTCTTGCACAATTCCCTTTGGATCACGTTGCCCACTCAGTTGTGACTAGTCTTACACTTTTTCTGAGCTTGTTTGCTTCATTCGCTTATTATACGCTTGGTCGTTTTTTCTCTGTCTCCAAATAACCTATATTTTGTCGTACGTTATCAATTTTGGCTTTGATGTAATTGGTCCTTATAGCGTTTTTTTGTGCTGTTATCAGAAGAGATTCAGTATCAATCTTCAGGTTTCCCTTTCTTAGCTACGTTCAAGTTTTCTCGTGTAAGATGTCGATTGTTCGTCGTTTGAAATGTCTATACTGTTACTTTTCTTCCATTTTAGTTTCTTAGTTACACTTGTTCCGTTAATCCTTGTGTTGTCTGTATTGTTTCAGATAGCTTACTATTATCATTATTACTATTTAATAATAGTAATAATGATAATAGTAAGCTATACTCCTTCGAGAATTTTTCGATGGTTTTTCACAAGAGTCTGAGTGACAGCAAGTCTCTCAAAGTCTCCAGGACTCTTGTCAGTATTCTAACCGATTTTAACAATGGTATACTTTGGATGGTTCACAGGTCCTCTTATTTCCAAGTTGTCCTCTTCCCTGTACCAATCCTTTCGAGACTGAACCAAGTGCACCAATTATAATTGATATTATCATCACCTTCATGATCCATAGTTTTTTCAGTTCTCAAGCAATGTCTAGGTACTTTTCTCCGTTTTCGCTTTTTTCATTTTTACCCTGTGGTCAGCTGGAACGCAAAGTTCACAGTTCAGCGGCTTCTTTCTTTTTCTTTTTTCTTTTAATTAACTATCACAAGGTCTAGTCGTCTGGCCGAAAATAGGTGATCCGTTCGTATCTCAAAGTCCCATAGCAGTTTATGCATCTTATTCTCCAGGACTGAGTTGGGTTGTGCATATACCATTTCTTCGTATCGTCAAATTTAAACTTCTTGCACAAGTCCCAGTTGATCCCCTTGGCCACCCAGTGGTGTCTAATCTTGGATTCTTTTTGCGCTAATTTACAGTCTTGGCTTATTCTATGATTGATCATTTCGCTTCTATCACCACTATTATTTACCCTTTAGAGTTTTTCACATCAGCGTTAGCTGATGGTCTTTCACTGGAGTTTGTGTACCAGCAAGTCTCTTCAATCTCCAGGACTCTTCTCAGTATTCTGGCCGTTCTCAATAATGCTGTCGTTTGGATGATCTTCACTCGTCCGCCAACTTCCAAATCATCCAGGCCCTAGCAAGGTCGAGGTACTTATCCTTGTTTTCACATTCTTTCAGTTTTATTCTGTGGTCAGCCGGGACAGCAAAGTCAACAATTTTGCATATTCTTTTTTTTTTTTTTGATTATTATAAGGTCTGGTCTTCTGTCCGAGATTAGGTGATCCATCCGTATGTCAAAGTCCCAGTCCTCTGATGAGGAAATAACAGTTTCTTTCGACTCATAGATGTTTCAATATTGAAAATAAATCGAACTCATGTATATGCATATATATAGACAGAGACAGAGACTGAAGTATCTCTCTCATCAAATAATTATCTTTTCGGAACATAAACATTTTACAAACAAATGGAGGTTTAATGAAATCAAGTTGACAGCAAACAAAGGCAGCTTCCTAGGAAATAAAATATTTTCCCTCCGTCGACTGATCCTGTTTCTTTCATGAATCAATATTTTACGATGGAACAGGAAAGAAAAACATTTTTGCCTTGCGCAGTACAGACTTTCCCCCGGCATACTTCAGTGGATTCCGTTCAGGTCAATGCTCAAGTATAATTAACATTTACCTTTCATAATTAAAACCTCCCCACAAGAAAGGAATCTAAAGGAATCCAAATGATCTAAATATCATCAAAATATGAGGTAGGACCGGAAATTATCCTGTTATTTTAATGTCAACGGAAATCTAGGCTACCTGAGGCAAAAGATATTTTGCCCCACTTAAAAGTATACTTCTTGAGGCCTCACATTCTAATCGCAACTAACTTTTCGCTGTGGAAAACGGTTTAAAATTTTCTCTTTGAAAAGTACCACCAGCAAGTACATCACGTTATTCTTAGTCTCGTAAGCAACCTAAAGTTTCCTCTTTCAACAATGATATTAGAATCAGAAAAATACAGAAGTCACCAGTGGGTAAAATTTAGTCTGATAGTGCTTTGGTGAGAGATCAGATCTCGGAGACTTGATGTTTTGTTAAAAAATACACAAATGTACAAATGATTAAAAAATCGTCACTCGATTAATTAATTGAGTTATTTCATGCCTAGAATTTTACGAATTGTGCAAATTGTATTTTTATATTTACATTTTTTCTACAGTTGCATTTTAAGATTTTTTTTTTTTTTGACTCACAGTTAGATGTCAAAATTTCTGAAACGAAGCTTGATGATTTTTATCATTAAGGGTTTTCGGACTATTGTCTTCATCTTTATTGTTATTTCCACAACATTTCGGTCGATATGTCGTCCGGCCTTCTTCAGGTGTTTGTCGAACTCAGGAACCTTCACGGAACTTCGAACTATGTCCTTTATTGAATCCACGGGGGTCGCTTGTTCTGATTCCGTTAGCCATAACCGGGTACAAGTGTTATGTATTCCTGTATTGTAGTGGTTTTGCTAGTCTCAAAATTTAAATCAATCTCTCAGTAGCTCATTAACTGAATGACGTTTTGTTGTTGGTCACACAGCTGGATACGAGAGAAACTAATGTTAGAGACGTTCTCTTCATTTTAATCGGACCGTATTCACACCTTGTCTACGATTATGTTGCAGTTTTGTATTAAGCATGTATTTACCCAACCCCTCTGCCACGAGCAGGATGCGAAACAAAGTCAATTTTTAAACGAAGTACAGCTAGTTTTCCTTTTCCTCGATTGGTTGCCCTGCTAAAGCTAAAGAATAGAGTCTGTTCAATTTACTTATAATTGGAGAAGAACAAATAGATTCATATTTTTCTCGGGATAGGAAACATAAACATGATTTGAACACGTATCATCGACTCCATTTAGGAGTAAAGCCGTTTGAAATTCGGAGCTTTCTTCCTCCTAGATTTGCAGCCTCACCAAGGCAAAAGAACCCAGTCTGCTTTCCTCCTTACCCATTGCTGGAGCGAGAATAAATATATTTTCCAAATGCATTAGACCTTATCCCGGCTAAAAGCCCAGGTTTTCCCTTCTCTGTGGGGAAAAGGATTTCATGCCTTTCCTAAATATATTAGCGCTAAATTGAAATGCACGTGCCCTTGTCCAGAATTTGATCTTGAGTAATCAATTCTATTTCAGAGTGTAGCTGTTTTGAATTCAATATTTACCATCTCCTCTACCGGTTGCCTTACCCAAGCTAAAGGCTTCTATTTTCCCTTCTCTGTGGGGAAAAGGATTTCATGCCTTTCCTATATACATTAGTACAAAAGGGAAAACACAAACAGCCTCGTCTTTCAAAGGGGTGGCGCCGTTATCACCGATTTTGATCCTAAAACACAAGCTTAGCATTAGTTTCTTTCATTGCGTCGTTATCACTATATTTTCGCATATTTTTATTTCGTAATTCTCCAATATCATAAGACATACGGTCTTTTAAATGAATTAAAGTAAGTAAAAGTAAAGTTGGTGACCGTAGTCGAGGGCTACCCGAAAGCTCCCTTCTCAATAGCTACTACACCGAAGTGTTGGTGGGGGCGCTACTCCTTTTCCTAGATTGCTCCACTTTACCATTGGAACGTACCTTATAATGCTTAGTGTTAAGCAAGGAGGTATCAAGTACCATTTTTTGAGTCTTTAGTATGACTCGAGCGGAGATTGAACTCCAGTCTTCTGGGCCATTAGCGAACGCTCTACCCACTAGGCCAATGACTCGGTTGTTTATAAAGGGCACTAAAATAATTCAGTCTGCCATATTACCTCCAAAATGACGAAAACCTAATCTAACATGAGCAAATCAATTTGAAAAATTTGAACATTACCAAGTGGAAATTATTGAACTGCTGGGTAAACAACATTAAATCATTAAATGAACATTTTTGTCTTATCATTTACTTACAATAAATTTATTTCAATATTGTTTAAATTTGACTGGTAACATTTAGTTTTGATAAAGAGACATAACTTGTGTATGGCTTTTGTCTTTAAAGAGCCTTTCAAAAATATACGTATTAACCCAGCTGTTGTAAAACAGAGAAAAACAACACCGCTGATATATAAAAATATAATCTGCGTCTCTTCTTTTCTTTTTATTACCAAAAATGTACATAAGGTTGGTTGGTTGGGTTTTTTGGCATATCAACCTTTGTAGGTTATTTAACACGAAATCCATTTTTATGAAAATAATTCTATTTCAAACAATTCTGTTTAGCATAAGTACGCAGTTTAAATGGGAAAAAATATTTCTGTTCCAAGTTATTCAGTTTAGTATAGCAGTTCTACAGTTAAATGTCAAAACACTTCTATAATAAACAATTCAGTTCAGGGTAAGTACAGTTTCAATGTCAAAAAACAGTTCCATTTCAAACAATTCAATTTAGCATAAGCACGCAGTTTAAATGTAAGTACGGTTTCGGTTTAGCATAAGCACGCAGTTTAAATGTAAGTACGGTTTAACTGTCAAAAACATTTCGATTTCAAGCTATTCAGTTTAATCAAACAATTCAGTTTAGCATAAATATGCCGTTAGTTCTATTTAACCCATTGATAGGGCTCTATCAGAGAGACAGAGTCGAACCCATAGGGGTGAAATACGAATCTTCAGTGAAACCTTTTCACTTCTTTCTCTCCTATCGCAAATCTCGTACAGAGCTATCTCAAGGCATTGAATCATCTTATTTTTCTTCTCGCTTCTTTACTTTGACGAATCTCGTATATCTCTATCTCTCAACTCTCGGTAGTCTGGAGCACAGCTAGAGCCCAGAACGATGTCCAGTAGCTGCTCTTCCCTCGTCTCTGTTAGTTAAATAATATTCTGGACTCCCACGCAAATTCTCATAGTCATACCTCATCCAGCCAGTTGCTAACGCTTTAAACGTGGACACGCCTCCTTCTAACATACAACCCATGCAATTTCCGCGACACTTCCACTGAGGAACACCTACGTCCTGTTTACTTTTGGAAATAGGTTTATTTTTCTTCCAGCGTGCAACTTCCTTCTTCGATGCCACCCACATATTTTACGTGGCATGTCAAAAAAGATCTTCAAGTCAATATCCAACACAACCCCTCCGTATTTGCAGGATTTAACGCAAGGTTAATTTTTAAGCAGAGTTTAACAGGTTTGAATTCAGTGTTTTTCTTTTCCTAGATTGATTACCATATCAAGATTTAAAAATGTTCTACCTGCCTTACAATTTACCCATAACTAAAGGGAGAATAGATTTTCCACATCGAACTAAAATTAACAGTCCCAAAATCTCATGACGATAACCAAGTTTTATCCCTAAGGGAATTTTGGACTGAAAAAAGAAACATTTACATACATTGTGCAATTACAAAAAATTAATATTCACTTAATATATTTTTTGTGAATTATTGCTGATTACCAAAAATCATGAATAAAAATACAACGTTTGTTTTAACTCAACCTCTTGATATTTGTTTCAATGGTTGCTTCTTTTATTTATAATTCGTTTCATCCTTAAATTTTTATCCCAGTTCCCGGAAAACTCTGCTACAATATTAAGTTACATTTCGTTACAAACTCACGATGCATAATTTTGTTACAACATTCACGTTACTCTTTTAACGGAATAAATTTTAAAAATTAAATTCTATTAATCAATTTTAGTTCTCTTGGAAAAAAAGATTTCGTCTCCTTTGATTCAATTGACAGGCTGAAATTGTACCAAATTTCCCCAAACATTCTTTTAATTTATAAAACAGTGAATTCCAACTATTTCACAGTTATTCAATTGAACCAGCTTCCGCGTCATCCAAGAATAATTGATAAAATAAAAAAGGTTTACAATTCTGTGAATGAAAGGAATAAAGAAAATATTAAAAATAAAAAAAATGGAATTGTAAGAATATCAAGAATTAAAAGAATGGAGTGTAAAAAATTCCAAAATTGGAAACTAGTTACGTTGTCAATCTCATGTATAAAAGAATGACCAGCAAAACAATCCTAAGAATAAAAGAATTGATCGGTTATCAGATTCATGAACAAAAGAATAGACATATTAATAATTCAATTATTGAAAGTCTGAACAAGAATGAGCATATTGTCAGATTCAAGTGTAAAAGTAAGTAAAGTTGTCTCCCTTTAGTCGAGGTCGACCAGAAGGCTCCCTTTTCAATAGCTACAACGCCGAGGTATAGAGGAGGGCGCTCCTCCTTTCCCTGGATTGGTCCACTTTACCCTCGATACGTACCTTATATCGCTGAGTGTTAAGCAAGGAGGTATCAAGTACCATTTTTAAAGTCTTTGGTATGACGCGACCTGGGATTGATTAACTGCCTGATGATTGTTGTTTTGTAAACAACTCCATGAAACTCTGGGGTCGCAGTCTAGATTCCATGGAATTAAATATATATCTAATATATTGTCATCCACAGACAGGCCTGTTTCGTTTTATCAGAAGTCTTCAGTGAGGCTAGACAGGCTAGATTCCCGAAGCTGGGATCGAAATCTGGCTGACTGAAATGCCAATCCAAGTTTCTACCACTCAGCCACGAGGAAACTAGCGCAAGCGAAGTAAGTTTAAACGCTTATGTATCACATTTGTTTTTATTGACATAACGGCTACCGAGAGCTCAATTCATTTGAAGAGCCTTGTTTTACGCTAATGGCAACCATTACTTCCCTCGCTAGAGAGATAATAACACAGAGGTTACGGAGCGCATATATTGTCATACACAGACCTGTTTCGTTATATATCATATATACGAGGGGCATACGATAAGTTTCCAGACTTTTTCGTATGGACACTTTTATTGATAGTACACACATGAAAAAATAGTCCCCATTCGAAGTAATCTCCTCCGGCTGCAATTCACTTGTTGTACCGTTCCAATAACTTCTAGAACGCCCCATGGAAGTCCTCTTGTGTGAGCGTGTCAATGACCTTCGTCACAGCTTCTTTCATCTCCTCAATTGTCTCATTACTACAGCCTCTGACCTTAGGGAATAAGCAAAAGTCACCGGGAGCAAGGTCTCGACTATAGGGAGGGTGAGGAACTGTCTTGGTGCCCATCTTGGTCAAATAGTCTGTGACAAGGATTAGAGTTATTGTCCTGGTGGAAATGCCACTGACCCGATTTGAAGAGTAATGACCTCTCCCGACGGAATCTCTTCCTGAATTCCCTTAAAACCTCAACATAGTAACCCTAACTCTAACCTTTTGCTAATCAACTGTGGCGTATTGACTTCCTTACTTCTCCCACACCTCTCATCATCCCTCACAGTCTCCCTGCCTTCCTTGAATCTCTTATGCCACTCAAAAACTGATCCTCGATTCATGCAATATGGTCGAAAAGCAGTCTGAAGCATTCCATACATTTCTGTGGCATTTATTCCAAGTTTAAAACAGAATTTTATTGCATATCGTTCTTCTAAAGTGTCAGATTGCATTTTTGAAATTCACCAGCAGTGACAATCAGGCTTTAGTAAGGTGCATTCCAATTTCTGCTGTAGATTTTCATTTTAACCAGAAATCATAAAAATTAGTCTGTCATCTCATAAGATGTATAGCAATAACAGACTGAATGTTCAAGAGTCTACGACAATATCATTTGCTCATACGAAAAAAGTCTGGAAACTTATTGTATGCACCTCGTATATATATATATATATATGTGTGTGTGTGTGTGTGTGTGTGTGTGTGTGTGTGTGTGTGCGTGTTTGCGTGTGTGTGTATGATAGCTTTGTATCATGGAAACGGAACTTGGGCAAAGATATCATGGACTAAAATTTATATTCAAAATAACTGGTGCCCATACAAAAATGCCAGTGAACGTCGCTCTCCAGGAAATAATGTTTTATATTTTCTTTCATCTGAAAAGCTTCGTTTACATGGAATGCTTTCTTTCTTTTCTTTTTTTCCGAAAAGATTTTTGCTTATCACGCATTACAAATAGTCTTTACTTTTATGCATCTGTTTTAGAATGTAAGATATTTTACTAAACATCTCAACCCATTCAGTTCCCGCTGAAGCAACACTCCATGATGATATTCTTCTATTTAACACTGAGAAAAGAGTGTTTGCCACTGGTCTGGGAGACCGGGGTTCAATCCCAGGTAGAGCCATACCAAAGACTAAAAAAAATGGTACTTGATGCTGAGTTGCTTAATACTAAGTATTATAAGGTAAGGATCAAGAGTAAAAAGGAACAATCCAGTGAATGGAGTTGCGCACCCGGTGTAGTAGCTATTAAAAAGGGAGCCTTTGGGTCACACTCGACTAAGATCGCTAACTTTACTTTACTTATTACATCTTGAATGATTAAAAAAATGCCCTCCTTGCAAAATGCAGACCCCACAAAATTATAATTCAGTTGCAAATTCGACTAAAAATTGCCCAATTCTCGAAGAGCACTTTAAGAGTATTCCTCCAATACAAATTCCGCTATGATGTGCCATTTTTGAATAATTACTGTTATTCACGAATAACATGGTAGCGCATTTAGCATAACGATTATCATCGGAGGAAATATGCAATCGGCGACACGGGCTCAAATCCTGGACACAACTGGGGTTTTTTCCACTTCAATTCCCGAAGAAAATGCATGAATATATCTATTCCTTCATTAGCTATGGGTAAATAATAGACCAGACTGAGTTCTCTTGCCCTGGTAATGCAACCAGTCTAGGAGAAGAAAAACTCTGAATTGAAACTAGAAATAATCCGCTGAAAATGAACTTTGCCGCACATTCTGCACGTAGCGGAAGCGTTTAGTATACACATATATACAAACATATATACATGTATATATACATACATATGTGCATACATATATACATATATATATATTGGATTAGAGCTTAAAAAGTTTACTCATATTTAAAATGAATAAAACATTCTTAAAGCGATTTCAGTCCTTCCCTCCTTTTAGCATTTCCATTGGTCACTACCCAAATTTTGAATTCCTCATATATTAAAAGCTTTATTCCAATTTTGCGCGTACCACAAAATATTTATACATACATACATATATACATATATATATATATATATATATATATATATATATATATATATATATATAAATATATATATATGTTGCCATTAGCGTCTATTGCAAGTCTCTTCGTATTTGAATTGAGATCTCGGCGGCCGTTGAAAGGATGTATGTAAACAATAGTAATTGTGATTCATAACCGTTTAAAATTTACTTCGCAGCTAATATCTCCTCGTGGCTGAATGTTTAGAAGCTTTGGTTTGACGTTTGAGTCAACCGGGTTTCGATCCCAGTTACGGGAAGATACTGTCTAGCCACACTGATGAGTTCTGATAGAACGAAACAGATCTGTCTGTGGATGACTATATATATCCGTACATAATGTGAATCGAAATGATATATAGCTGATTTTTTACCGTTTGTTTTTGGAGCCTTTGGAATGGTCTCCAGGAGCTTGGAAAGGAGACTAAAAGGAAATCAGAGGAACACTCAAGATTATATAGACCAAAGCAATGTTAAGATCGGCTAAAATTCTCAGAAGAATTCTGGAGAACTGGGGAAACTTGCAGTCACTTAGTCTCCGGTGAAAACCCACCAGTTAAAACGAGTGAAATAATAATAATAATAAAATAATTAGGCACAACTGGGTGGGATGTGATCTACAGGAAACTATGCAAGAAATCTAAATTTGACCATACGAATTGATGGTAAATGCACAACTCGGAATCCCTCTTGCAGAATGATGCACACAAGCTTCCCAGGGATTTTGAGATACAAACAGGTCACCTAATCTCGGCTAGACGGTTAGACCTTGTGATAGTCATAAAAAAATAGAGAACGTGCCGAATAGTGAACTTTGCTGTCCCAGTAGACCACTAATAAAAATTAAAAGAAAGCGAAAAGAGAGATAAATATCTAGACCTTGCCAGAGAACTGAAAAAAACTATGGAACATGAAGGTGACGGTGATACCAATTGTAATTGGTGCACTTAGAACAATCTTCAAAGGAACTGGAAGACTTGGAAATAAGATGACAAGTGAAGACCATCTATACTTCGGCAGTTTCAAGACCGGCCAGAATACTGAGAAGAATCCTCGAGACTTGAGGAGGCTTGGTGTCACTCAAAATCCAGTGGAAGACTATCAGCTAACGCTGGTGTGAAAACTCTTAAAGAAGTAAATAATAATAATAATAATAATAATAAGCGAATGCAACAAATTAGCACAGAAAGAATATAAGACTAGACGCGACTGGGTGGGCAAGGTGATCAACTGGGAGATGTGCAAGAAATTTAAATTTGACCATACAAACAAATAGTATATGCACAAATCAGCAGCTGTCTATAAACTCCACGAGGATTTTGAGATACAAACGGATCACGAACTCTCGGCCAGACGACCAGATCTTACAACAATCAACAACAATAAAAAAAAAATAAAAAAGAACTTGCAAAACTGTGGACTTTGCTGTTCCGGCTGACCACCGAGTAAAATTGAGAGAAAGTGAAAAGAAGGATAAATACTTCGACCTTGCTAGAGAATAAAAAAGCTGTGGAACATGAACGTGACGTTTATACCAATTATAATTGGTGCTCTTGGTGTAGTCACAGAAGGGTTATTAGAGGGACTGGAGGACTTGGAAATAACTGTAGGAGTAGATACTATCTAAACTTCTGCATTATTGAGATCGGCCAGAATACTGAGGAGAGTCCAGGAGACTTTCTCTCACTCAAACTTCAGAGAAAGAGCATCAGCTAATGCTGGTGTGAAAAACTCTCAAAGAAGTAAAAAAAAAAAAACAACAATAATAGGACCTGGACTTGGTTGGAGAATTGAAAAAATTGTGGAGTATGAAAGTGACGGTATGGCAATTGTAATTGGTGCTCTTTGTTCAGTCACCAAAGGATTGGTAAAAGGACGAGAGAACTTAGAAATAAGAGGACAAGTGGAGACGAGATCAGCCAGAATACTGAGAAGTGTCCTGGAGACTTGAGGAGACTTGTCAATCAGTCTCCAGTAAAAAAAAAAAAACATCAGCTAACGTTGATATGAAAAACTCTCAAGAAATAATAATAATAATAATAATAATAATAATAATAATAATAATAATAATGCATTCTGTTAAATAAATGAAAAGGTATCAAAGCTATATTTCTTTTGTTAACAAAGACGCGTGTCTCATTGCTTTTTTGTTGCGTTTGTTCTTTTTGTGTGTGTGTGTGTGCTTTTTTCTTCATTTTCTTTTTCTTTTTCTTTTCTTTTTTCTTTTCTTTTTTTCCATGACCTATGAGGTGTTTATTTCCTAGCACAAATTCTTAATCCTTTCTTTGGGGAAAAAAAGACAGACAAGTCTAGACAGATCGATAAAAGCATGGTGAAAAAAATGTCCATCGCAACATTTGTCCTTTTTACATTTGCAGCTTGCTGGGAGCGGGGAACAAAAAATTACCCAGAAGAGGGAGCAAAATCAATTTTTTTTTTCTGTGTGCCTTTGCGACGGAAAACCATCTTCATTTCGACTCCTTTATTTATTTCTCCTTTTTTCTCTCGCTTGGTACGTATCTAGAATCTGTGGAACGCTATATCTTAACCTATGTCTTACTAGTCGATAATGTCGGCTTGTTTCTATAGCGGAATCTTTTTAATCGAACGAAATACGGGTTCTAAGAAGATTGGGTATAACTGCTCGTATTATAGCTTTAAAAGTCTGACCACCTCGTCAGTGGGGATCAGAATGCATTGATTGTATCCCCCTGTAAGGAGATAAGACCCCCCCATATCCCAAAAGTGGTTTCCTGAGTATAAAACTAAACTGCATCTGATAGTAGTTTTACTATTACTTCCAGGTCCTCTGGAATATCTATTAGGGTCCGATCTATGGGTCAAATAGATTGTTGCTTAGTCTGGCACACAGTTTTCATATTACTTACATCCCATTCTGTAAATTCCTTGTCAGCCATCTTAGTTATCGTTGATATTGAAACGCTTAGTTGTAGGAAAGATATTTAGTTGAGTTTCCACTAACGAAAGATCAATTCTAACATTAGTATAATATGCTAACACTAAACACAATGGATCGCGATGTCAATGAGGCTTAAGATACGAAGACTGTATCCACTGCAAAGTATGAGGCATCCCAAAAAGAGAGGTCTCATGGACACTGAATTGTGTCAAATAGTGAAGCTACAGTTTTGGAGATCTATGGAGAATGGAGGTATGTGAGCTTTTCCACAAATTTCATTTAGAGTGAGATAGCTCCTTCTTGTTTAAAACATATGTACTCCGTTTTGTCCGCATTTACGTGGAGGCCAAATTCTTCCTGCTGCTTGCTTCAGACTATGCAGTCGGGATTTGACTTGGGTTGGTGTATTTGCAAGAAGTGCTATGTTATCTGCATAGTTGTACTTTCTGCGAGATATCGTCAGCTCCTTGCCTTCTTTTTTTTTTTAATACAAAGCCATTTTCTTTTATTTGATCTATCGACGTTCCGATTATAAAGAGAAAGAGTGCTAATGAACCTCCAAGATCATTATGGCTGTAACAGTTTCTTTGGGGAGACCATAAGCTATTTACTCCATCTTTCCTCTGTGTTTGAATCAAATGCTTTGGAGAAATTTATAAGCAAGAATGTCGCCTCAATATTTTTTTTGGCACGAACTATGATTCAACGGATTATCAAAATCTGAGGATCGATTTCTCCTAAAACCATTCAGAACTTTTCTATGAATTTTCTCAATTTCAGATTTGATGCGATTTTGAAACAGCATTATAGACCTTAGCCACTATTGAAGAAAGCGTTATGCTTCCTTAGTTCTTAGTAATTCCGATGTCACCTTTCTTAAGGAAGAGGAGGATGCACCTATTTGTCCATTTTTCAATGGTTATATACTGCATTGCAAGATAGAAGTAGTTAGTCATCAAATTTCCTTATCTTCCATACTTCTGGAAAATTCCTCATTTCTATTTGACGAGTTGTATCAGTTGAATTTGTTGTTTCTGTCTTTACCTGTGAGGGCTACATATCTCCACCAATGATTAGAACGTTGTGTTTGGGAATACTACGGACAAGCGAAGATAGTTCGTTGAAGAAAGTGATGAGGTCCGTGTCATCACTGTAGCAGGAAATGATTATTGTGCAGGTGTTGTGGTTAAATGTAGCTACTATCATTTTTGGTCCTATTTTCTCGATGCTATTAAGTTATTGTCGGGCAAGATGGATTTATGCTACATTCTATCAAGTCTGATTTGGCACAAAGCTATTTTACTGTGATTGGGGGATCACGCACGAATCAAGACTCGTCACAACAAAATGCTTGATGCTCTCGCCATTCCCTGGGGCGCCAAGCCATAAATTCACCCTCGTTTAGAATGTTAAGACTGGTGGGTAGGCCCTCTGGGACCGGGTGATAATCTCAATACCATTCACTCGGTGCGAATCCCAAGTGAGCCCTGAATACGCTAACTAAATATTATGTATGCTTATTTCTGTACTATATACAGAAGGGTCTGTACACATCTATCATAGATAGATAGATAGATGGCCAATCAAAGAAAATAAAAAGAAAGAAAAGTACATGGATATTACCAGAGAATTAAAAAAGCTATGGAACATGAAAGTGACTGTGATACCAATTATAATTGGTGCACTTGGAACGATCCCCAAAGGCTTTTTTAGGGGACTAGAAGAATTGGAAATCAGAGGAAGAGCCGACACCATCCAAACTAGAGCATTGCTAAGACTGGTCTGAATCCTGGGAAGAATCCGGGAGACTTGAAGAAACTTGCTGTCATTCAATTTGCTTATGTGAGTTTTTCCCACTATCGCTAGCTGGTGGTCTTTCACTGGAGTCTGAATGACTGCAAGTTTCTTCAAGTTTCCAGGACTTTTCACTGTATTCTAGCCGATCTTTTATTATTATTATTATTTTTTTTTTTTTTTGACTCAGGAGAAAACGATAAACATCATTGGTTTTGGTATTTTTTGACATAACATAGTTTGATCTTTGCCACTTATGATACAGTAATTTTTGTACATTTTGCCTTTGTTTACAATCCCAAATGACCTGGAGTCACTGTAGATAAATGCCTAATGTGCTGGACGATGACATCATAGTGACAGAGTTCAAACTCCAGTTCCGCAACGACATTCCCTTTCGGACTAACACCCTCGGGGAAGATAAAAAGTCCCTTATCCCCACAACAATGGGTTAAAGAGTACTCCCTCTATTCTTCTACAAGGATGGCTTTGGTGTTAAATAACCCACAAAATATTAAATGCCTTTAAACAAAGAAACCAAACGAAATCAAATGGCCCAGATAAATTCAGACTGAATAAAGATTGATTTTTTTCATGAGAGCGTTGAATTATCTCCAGCAGATTACAGATTAATGGGAAGATTATCCGATAGTCGAGAGAGTTGGGTGAATGAGTATTAAGGTAAGATCGCAGTCCTCTACAGTTCCTTGAATGCTGTCTGGCTTGATTTTATGGCATATCAACCATTGTAGGTTATTTAAAGCCAAATCCTTTTTATACATATATATTAAATATATATGATTCCTAAACGCATTTTGTAGATAACATTTTTAAACGAGCCTGAGCTCATTTTTTCATACAAATAAATGTTTTCACTTATATCTATCTTATACGAATTATTCTATTTACTATTAATCGTTTGTTTGCACAGTCTAACGTTTTCAAGTATTGTTATATATCACTCACAATTCAATTAAACAAGTCAATTGTTTATGCAAAGTTAAATGTAAAAACAGTTCTATTTCAAATAATTCAATTTAACATAAGTATATAGTTTTTTAATTACGCACAGTTAAATGATCAAACAGTTCAATTTCAAACAATTCTGTTGAGCATAGATCCACAGTTTAAATGTCAAATAGTTCTATGTGACCAACTGATAGGACGTTATCAGGTGTTACTAACCCGGGCCAGTGTGGACCGAGGAGCAATTGCAATGAAGGAGTACTCTGCATTCCCCAAAACTCCAGCATTCCTGGAGCTTCATCATCAGACTGTTTCATATCATATCAAGACAATCACTGGGGGAAGTCTTATCCCTCTTCAGTGATGCAGTCGGTATATTCTGTAGCCCCAGCCGATAGGGCTGCTTAAATGTTGTATCTCTAAGTGAATAAAAACATTTCTTCTTCTTCTTCTTCTTCTTCTTCTTCTTCTTCTTCTTCTTCTTCTTCTTCTTCTTGTGTTTTTCTTTTATTTCTATATTAGTTATCAAATAAACACATAGATGTAGTGTTAACTTTTTTTTAAATGCTGGCAAAAGATCTAGAAAATTGGTAAATATTTAAATATAAAAGTTTGATTTTTAATATATGTCTGCTTGCTGGCAATTTGATTTTAATGATATTAACAAACTTCAATGATTTATTTCAATTGTCAAGAAATAAATCAAAACCTTCTTCTTCTTCTTCTTCTTCTTCTTCTTCTTCTTCTTCTTCTTCTTCTAACATCTTGTGACAAACCGACGAAGTCTTAATTTTTTGTGTTCAACTGATGTTGTCTGACAAAAACTACTATTCATCCTGTAATGTCATCTACGGATTCACTCTCTCTCTCTCTCTCTCTCTCTCTCTCTCTCTCTCTCTCTCTCTCTCTCTTTCTGTTACTCTGCCCCTGTCTGTCTGTCTACCAAACCAATTTAATTCGTATACCGTAACAAAAATTCCATTAGATTTGATAGAGATTTTCAAGCTGTATAACTAGTAATTCCTGCCCAGACAATCTCCAGAAGTTTATACTGTTTGACAAGAGGGCACCTTTGGTGGTGTAATGGGCACCTTTGGTGGTGTAACGGTTAACAAGCTTGACTAGCAAACCTACACGAGTGAGTTCGAGTCTCATTGGGGGCCCCATTCATTCGGCCTTGTGCCACATCAAAGCAAAGAGCTTCGTAAATTACTACTGTTTGACCAGAGAACAAAAAAGAACTAATTCTTTGTCCATTTGATGGTGAGGTTATAATTCTGGAGGCTTGAGGAGTGTGGATTACCCCTTCATTGACATTACTCTCAGGTCCACTCTGACCCAGAGATAGTATCTGTTAGGGTCCAATCTATTGGGGAGGGGACTTCCTGTGGCATAGTGGCTAATATACTGGACTGCAACACCGTAGTAAGCAAGCTTGAACTTTCAGACTAATACCTTTCGGAAAGGTATCAACTGACTTATCCTTCACCAGCTATGGGTTAGATAGTACAATAGTGTCCTTTTATGAAGATAGCCTTCGCTTTAGATAACCCACGAAAATTGATATGCCATTAAACAAACCAAACCAAACCAAGAAAACCAAACCAAACTAAACTAAGAAAACCAAACGAAACCAAACTAAAAAAAAAAACAACCCAAACCAAACTAAACCAAACCAAACCAAGAAAACCTAACCTAATCAAACTAAAAAAAACCCAACCCAAACCAAATTAAACCAAGAAAAGCAAATAATACTAAACCAAGAAACCAAACCAAACCAAACCAAACCAAGAAAACAAACTAAACCAAACGAAGAAACCAAACCAAACCATGAAAACCAAACCAAATCATGGAAACTAAACTACTCGATATGTCAAATATATCGATTGAAAAGTATACGTATTTGATATGAATACTTAAAATCGTATGAGCAAACAAATGATTATTGACAAGAATTACTAATATTAGGAATAATTGAAATATTTGACTAAGGTTGATATGCCATGAAACCCAACCAGCCAACCAACCAACCTATTTAATTGTATACAAATTATTTGTATTTGATCGGAAGACTTTATATAACTGAGCAAATAAGTAATTGTAGACAATCAGAAGTACAATTCAAACAAAAAGAAACGATGCAACATTGGAAATATAATTATGAATACAATCAAACAATTGCAAATAAATCAAATTTTGGCATTTAATGATCCATGATAGAGTTAATATGCCGTTAAATAAACCGACCAAATTAAGCTAAAATTTAATCTACGCTTACTTTTATTTGTTAATTTTGAGAAAGGTATACATTGTCGTGGTTTAATGCCAAACAAATTTGACTCGCCGAACAATTCTTCCCAATGCTCTATAGCTGCATCTGAATGAGTGAATGTCAGCCACTTGTGTGTAAGAAATGTCCATTTTTTGATCAAACCTTTTGCGGGTATTATTTTAACTATAGTTAATTGCAGGTGTGAAGATTGTATCTTTGGCTGTTTAATGTCATATTTAGGACATTTAAATTTTGGCTAAAGACGTTGAGTATGTCGCACCAAGTGAAGATTGAACTCATTCGGAAATGATCTGCGAGACAGGATTGGGAATCTTTACTCCACAACGAGGTTCCTATCGTAAAGTTAATCACATTTACCAACCCCTCTGCTCGAGCAGGATATGACACAAGGTCAATTTTTAAGCGAAGTTTAACAGGTTTCAATTCAGAGTTTTCCTTCTCCTAGACTAGTTGCCTCACCAAGGCTGCAGAACACAGTTTGTCCTACTATTTACCCATAGCTGGAGGGAGAATAATTGGATTCATACCTTTCCCAAGGGTATTAGTGCTATGTGAAACGCAATTAGTCTCGGCCAGGATTTGAACTCATGTCACCGTGTCCATTTCCTACGACGATAACCATTACACCACGGGCACCTCCTATCGTAAAGTTAATAGACTTAATTTTACCACATCTAAAAACGATCAGTTCAAAGGAATTCCAAATCAAAGATGATCAAAATATCATCGAGTATCCACATTTTTCTTGCATTTCTATCGTCTTAAATATGAAAACTTTGAGGACTAATTCCGTAGCCAGTTATAGAAACGAAAACTTCAAGATTAAAGAATACGACAAACAAGAAAACATCGCTGTGTTTATGCACTATGTCTATAATATCATATCATACATTCTAAGATTTAAAAATTGAGGGAGGAAGATAGAAATATACAATATTCTATCATTTATCCAGGACGTAAAAATCAATAAAATGCTTCTGTGCATTATGATAGAGTTTAATTCTGTACTTAATGACCCATTTCTAGATCCTGTCCCCCCTCCCCCACGCACACACTCATATTTCTGTCAGCATCTCTTTAAATATTTCCATTTGCTTCTTTCTTTCTTTCTTTCTTTCTTTCTTTGCTCCACTTTCTTCTTTCATCCTTTGCTTTTTTACTTTCTCTCCTATCCCTTTTAAATCTTTCTTTCTTCATCTTTCCTTTCTTCCCCTTTATCGATTCTGTATTTTTATTTATTTCCTTTTTCAGCTCATTATTTATTTATTCATTTGTTTGTTTATTTATTTATTCTCCAAATTCTTTGAATATTGTCTTCATAACTCCCATTCTCAAGAATGATTACTTTTCTTTTTCCTTTTCCTTTGCTACGTGTACGTGTATTACAAAAAAATTCAAAGACACTGAAGTGTTGTTTTACTGAGAATACTTGCTGTCACTTGATACCGCAATCAGAAACACAAAATGTGAATCATCAGCAAATTCAATCCAAGGAATCAAATGACACCATCAAACAAACGGAAATGAAAAAAGAAAAGAAAAGAATACCTAAGATGAAGAAAGCTTCTGGAAAACCAGTTCTACAACTGGAATCTCATCAAATAAACACTAACACAGTCCACTTTGTAAGATACTTGAAACCATTCTGAAAATGGATAAAGGAGTAGTCAGAAAGCAAAAAAGTTGTTAATGATGCACAAGGCTTAACATCCGAAAGATGTCATAAACCATATGTGTCAAGAAAGGAAAGAGGAAGAGGACTCTAGAAACCCATATAAAAAAATCTACGAAAACCGGCCAAAATGGTAAAAAAGAAAGATCCTGGTATATGTGGGAAGAGAATGGAAAAGACAATACGGGAAAAAATAACAGTACAACTTGAGGAAATAAACCAGAAGGTTCTGGCGAAAGAAGGGAGACTAAAGAGATATCGACAACGGGTTAAACAATACAGACAAAACAAGACATTCTAAAACAATGAGAGAAAATCCTATCAACAATTGGGAGGGCATGACACAAAAACATACCAACAACCAGACGCCAAAGAAACCGAGCAATTTTGGACGAAAATATGGCAACCGAAAAAGCATAACGAAAAGGCTGAATGGATAAACGATATGACAAGAGAACTTGAAGGACTCGAGGAAGGCCCCAAAGCGGAAATTCACATCGAATTACTCAAAAAGACACTGAAAAAGATATCAAACTGGAAAACGCCATTACATGATGGAATACATGGATTCTGGTTCAAGAAATTCACCTCCATTCACGAACAGATGCCAACAAGATGCACAAGTACTTGACTGGATGACCAAAGGAAAGACCATATTGATCCAAAAGGACCCAAGTAAAGGAACTACTCCAAACAATTATAGGCCTATAACTTGTTTACCGATGATGTGGAAAATATTAACAGCGCAAATAAGGGAAGAGATATACTACTCGCTAACAAGTTACGGATTATTTCCTGACGAACAGAAAGGATGCTGGAAAGGACCCAGAGGCACAGCAGAGTTACTCTACATAGATCAACACATCCTAAATGAAAGCAAGAACACGCGGAAAAATCTAGCTATGGCCTGGATAGACTATAAAAAGGCATACGATATGGTTCCGAAAAGCTGGATAATAAACAGTCTCAAAATGTACAAAATATCACACGAAACCATGAACTTCATCGTAAAAAACATGAAAAACTGGAGAGTTGAATTAACAGCCGGAGGAAAAAGCTTGGCTGAAACAAAGATCCAAAGCGGGATTTTCCAAGGAGATGCACTGTCACCCCTACTATTCATAATTGCCATGATGCCACTAAACCACATACTCAGAAAACGCACGGCCGGATACAAACTTAGCCGATCGCAAGAAAAAATCAATCACCTAATGGACATAGATGAAATTAAACTATCTGCAAAAAATGAAAAGAACTGGAAAGCCTAATACACACAGTTAGAATATACAGTGAAGACATAGGGATAAAATTTGGCCTTGAAAAATGCGCTCTGCTCGTCCTGAAAAGTGGCAAACGACATCTAACTGACGGAATAGAACAACCAAATCAAGACAAAATCAGAACGCTCGCAGAAAACGAGACCTATAAATACTTAGGAATCTTGGAGGCGTGTTTGACCATCAAACAAGTCGAAATGAAAAACAAAATTCAAAAATATCTCAGAAGAACTAGAAAACTACTCGAAACAAAGCTCTTCAACAGAAACCTTATCAAAGGAATAAATACTTGGGTTGTACCCTTCGTTAGATATTCGGGACCCTTTCTCACGTGGACTAGAGAGGAACTTAGACGAATGGACCAAAGAACTAAAAAAAACTAATGACCATGCACAAAAGGCATTACATCCCAGAGACGATGTTGACAGACTATATGTATTAAGAAAAGAGGGGGGAAGAGGAATTGCCAGCATCGAAGACAGCGTTGACACATCCATACAACGACTCGAAGACTACATAGAAAAACACGAAAGAGGACTGATTACAGCCATCAGAAACAATACTGACAACACGATAGATAACAGAATGACAAAAACGACGAAACAAAAATGGGACGGAAAACAACTCCATGGGCGTTTTAAACGACTAATAAACAACATCTCACACGACAAAACCCGGACATAGCTAAGAAAAGGAAACTTTAAGAGAGAAACATAATCTCTCTTAATGGCAGCACAAAACAGCGCCATAAGAACCAATCATATCAAGGCGAGGATAGATAAGACACAACAAAATAGCAAATGTAGACTCTGTGGTGACAGAGATGAAACCATCAATCACATAATACGCGAATGCAGCAAATTGACATAGAAGGAGTACAAGGCTAGACACGAATGGGTGGGCAAGGTGATCCACTGAGAAATGTGCAAGAAACTTAAATTTGACCATGCCAACAAATGGTATATGCACAACCCGGCACCCGTCCTTGAAAATGACACACATAAACTCCTATGGGACTTTGACATACAAGCGGATCACCTAATCTCGGCCAGAAGACCAGACCTTATAGTAATCAACAAAAAAGGAAAATCTGCAAAATTGTCGACTTTGCTGTTCCGGCTGACCTCAGAATAAAACTGAAAGAATGTGAAAAGAGAGATAAGTACGTCGACCTTGCTAGAGAATTGAAAAAACTGTGGAACAGGAAGGTGACAATAATACCAATTGTTATTGGTGCTTTTGGCACGATAACTAAAGGATTATTAAAGTGACTGGAGGATTTGGAAGTTGGCGGCCGAGTGGAGACCATCCAAACAACAGAATTATTGAAAACGGCCAGAATACGGGAAGAGTCCTGGTGACTTGAGGAGACTTGCTGTCACTCAATCTTCAGTGAAAGACCATCAGCTTACGCTGATGTGAAAAACTCTAATGAGTAAATAATAATGATACTCGGCCAGACGACCAGACCTTATCATATTCAACAAAAAAAAAAAGAACTTGCAAAATTGTGGACTTTGCTATGCGGGCTGACCACGGAGTAAAATTAAATGAAAGTGAAAAGAACCTTGTTACAGTCACCAAAGGAGAGGAGGACTTGGAAATAAGAGGAATGAGCGGAGACCATCCAAACTACAGCAAGAAGAAGAAGAAGAAGAAGAAGAAGAAGAAGAAGAAACTTATAATGTTTATAAGCCTAGTGGTCTTTAATGTAAATATTTCTCAAAATTTATTTTTTTACGTTTTTATTTAAGTATTAATATCACCATTAATTTTTTTGTAATTTGATATATTTTAATATTGATGATCTCTAATTTCAATGCGTAATTTTTTTAAATATCTAATAAACAAATTCAAATTCAGTTTTAAATTCTAATATTATGTTCACATTTATTCATAAGCGTTTTAAATTATTATTGGCATTAGTTTTAATCATTTATCTGTTTTTACTCGTGTTATCATTTAATTATTAATTCATTGCGGGAATCTGGTGGAGTGACTAATGTTTTATTTCTGTTTATTCTGAATAGAAAATAATGTTACATTATTAGTGAAAATAATGTTATTAAGAAAATAATTCAATAAATGTTATTCGTAATTCATTTTTCATTTTATCATTCATAATTAGACGATATTTGAAATGTGAAATATGATTATCTATTAAGATAAAAAAAAACTGATAATTTCATATGAATTTATTAACATTTAAAATAATTTGAATGTAAGTACAAGTAAAGTAAAGACGGCGTCCTCCGTTGAGGGTGAAAGGAAGGCTCCCTTTTCAATAACCAAGCTATGATTGGACGAAAACTCTGGCAACAGAAAATAAATACAACAAATTAGAGAAACACAGAAAATAAAATTAAAATCGACGAAATTAGATAAAATATATTCAGGGAACTAACTAATACTAAAATAAAAGACAGAGTACCTCTATTAAAAATAAAAAATGATCAAAAAAAAAAAAAAAGGTAATTCAGGGTGTCCACGTGGTGTAATGGTTAAATCGATGGACTGCGGAATCGTAGTAAGCGAGTTCGTACTCCAGTCGCACTATTATGTTCACTTTCAGGCAAATAGCCTTGTGAAAGGTATGAACCCCCCTTATCCTCCCAGCTATGGGTTAAATGTTCTTCTAGGGGAATAGCTTTGGCATTAAATAACCTACCAAGGTTGATATGCCATTAAACCCAACCAACCAAAACGTAATTCACATAATGTTAGCAAGCTCTACCATAAAAGACCTTCTACAAGACTTTAAACCAAATTTAACGCTTCTAAATAAAATAATATACACAACTGATACATTAATAAGCCCAGTAAACATAACACATAAACAAAATAGGTTATAACAACCCAAATGGAAATTAAGGATACAAAAAGAAATAGAGGAATACAGATAAGAAATATTCATACGTGATGAAATAAGAAATGGTGTCAAAGTGAAAACTAGAAAAGCACAAAGAAAACAATGAAAAGAAAATATGAGAGCACATCAACAAAGTTTCTGATAATAAAAGAAAAGTTGGCGTAAAAAAACAAATTAAAGGCCAACCACATCCGAAGATATGAAAAACGAACCAAATTTTTCAGACACAACACAATATTTCAAGACGATCCAAAAAAAAAAAAGATTTTATCAAGAAATATGGAAAAGAGAAACCAAATGTGACGGAAACACGCGCGATTGAAGAACTGAAATTATTTTGGAGTAAAATATGAAGACATATGAAATCATATAATAAAAAATCAAAATGGATTAAAAAATATATTAAAAAGGAAGACTTCTAAAATGATAGACCATAAATATATGAAGATATTACAATAAAAGAGATTAGGAATACATTTAAACAGACACACACATAAATGGAACTCGCCTGGAATAGATGTAAAAAGTAACAAACTTTTGGCTCGACCACCAATCCTCCACATATCAACTAATGACTGATTGCCTTACAGAAAGGGGTAACTTACCTACTACCAAAAATAATAGAAACAATAAAGGCAAAACTACCAACCAATCAACCAACCACATGCCTTCCCACAACATTTGATATGATAAAATCGAGAGAAAAGTCAGATTCATAGAATATAGTAACATCTTTCCTTTAGAACAAAAGAGATGCAAAAAGCAATCATATGACTGCAAAGATCACCCCCTCATCATTAAAATGATCGTGGAGTATTGTGAATCCAAATACAAAAATCTAAGTATGGCTTGAATTGATTTCATAAATGCTTTTGATAACGTACCTAAAAATGAATTCTAAAAGTTCTAAATATTTTAAACCTATTTCTAGTCATAATAACATTCCTAAAATACAATAGGGAAAGGTGGCATAATAATCCCAGATTAATTCATAAAAAAACATGCTCAAAACGAATAAGCTAACATTAACAATGAAATCTTCTCAGAAAAGTCACTTTCTCCCCTTTTTTTATAGCTCTACTATCTCTCTCTATAGAACTTAAAAACACAACCTATGGATAGGAAACTACAGCTAAAAAATAAACCACCTTTTCTATATAAACGTTTTAAAATTATGTGTAAAAATGATGACAATTTAGAAGGTCTTCTAAGCACAGTAAAAAGATTTAGTGACTTCACAGGGAATGCGATTTGATGTAGACATATATGCGAAATTTATATTTCAAAAAATGCCCTCCAGTTAAGTCTAAAACATTCCTCCAGATATAAACACGGAAATTACAAAGTTAGAACATAAAGCCTAAACATGTTTAGGAATTATTAAAGTGAATGGTATTAATCATACAATAAATAAAGAAAAAATTAAAATAGAATCTTAGAGTAGAATAAAAACCAAATTAAAAACTGAATGAAATGTAAAAAATAGTTAAAAGCAATTAACATCTGGTCAATACCACAAGAGACATAAAGTTTTAATATAATAATCTGGGCGTTTGCTGAAATAAAAATAAAATCGATACTAAAGTCAGAAAGTTAATAACCTACTACAGAATGTATCATTCAAGAGCAAATTTAGAACATCTCTTCGTCAAAAGAGAAAATGGTGGAAGATGTTTAATCCAACCAGAACTGACGTACAAAACAATTATTATCGGATTAAAGAAATATCGAGTAAAACAGATTAAACGCAACAGTTAGTAAACACAAACAAAAAGAAAAGAAAAAATATTCAGTCAGTAAAAAAAAAAAAATAATGAATTTGCCAATTTGACCTCACACCAAAAGAAATAGACATAAAAAAATAAAACAATTGAGGCAGAAAAAACATAAAGAAAGAAGCGAAAACACAAGGACTACGTCAATCAAAAAACGTCTCAGAACAAAAAAAAAACGCATAAACAATATGTATAAAGATTTTAAAAGGCTGATATATTCCATAGTAAAGACTATTCGATGATTGAAAAGTACTGGACTGAAGGTGGAGAGTGGGGGATACGAGTTAATAATAGTGACCCAGAACTAGTGCCTATCAACTAGAAACTATCATGTAAACCTTATGAAAATCGGATGAAACCCAATATCTTCATTGTGCCATCAAGAAACTGAATCAAATAACAAAACCAACAGAATATAAAGGTATGATAAAATAGGACATTACATTCATTGGAAAATATGTATAACTATGGAATATTGGATCATGAAAAATGTTATAAACACCCACCAGAACAAATAATAGAAACTAAAGTAGCTTCTATTCTCTTGGACTTTGCAATCCAAACTGACAGAAGAAAAAAGCAATAGGCTAGATATAATAGTTTAGAACTACAGAAGAAAAACATGCCTAGAAATTGATATGGCAGTACAAAATGATAATAACATATCAGTCAAAGAATATAATAAAACAAATAACTAAATTGATCAAGAAATAAAAATTTAAAAAATGTGGCACTTTAAAACTACCCCAGTGTCAGTGATAAGGAGAGAATTGGTATTATGAAGAAAGGAACAGATAAACTCATTAACAAGGTTCCTATCACTCTCAGCCAATATGAAATAAAGAAAAATGTACTTTGTTGAACTGGTCATTTCCTTAGGAGAGTGTTATCAATGTAACAGAAAAATACCACTCTAAAGAGGCATTAAAACATATATGCATCAAAATTTATAAAATCACCTCTTTCCCACACCTGAGGTCTGGAGTAAAAGACCTGTTAAAAGCCGTGGACTGTTCATCAAAGAACAAGCAGTGTGCTATAGAGGAACAAGAAGAACAGCTGACTTACTGTACATTGATTAACAAATCTTCTAGGAAAGGAAATTGAGGCGGGAAAATGTAGCCCTGGCGTGGATCGATTGCAAAAAGGCTGATGATATAGTCCCACAATCCTGGATAATGGATTGTCTGAAAATGTACAAGATATCCGACAATGTCATAAATTTTTTTCTTGGAAGCCATTAAAAACTGTAACGTGGAATTAACAGGAGAAAAACTTTAGCAGAGGTGAAAATCTAGAGATGCATTTTCCAGGGAGAATTTCTAATAACAACGATGCCACTCAGTTGCTTACTTAGGAAGTGCAATGGACCCTACAAATTTACCAAATTACAAGAAAATATTAATTACCGTAAGTATATGGATGGCATCAAGCTATTTGCAAAGAAATGAAAAAGAATTGGAGAGTGATACAAACACTAAGAATTTAGAGCCTGGACATAGTGATGGGATGTGGTATAGAAAAGTGAAAAAGAGAAACAATGGAAAGAATAAAACTGTCAAATCAAGAAGAATTAGAACGCTTGGAGAAAAAGAAAATTCCAAGTACTTGGGAATATTAGAAATAGATACCATCAAACAAGCAGAGATGGGAAAAAAATGAAAAGAGTACCTAAGACGAACAAGAAAATTTCCCGAAGACAGGCCCTGCAGCAGAAATCTCATCAAAGGATATAAGAAAATTACGAGTTATCCTCTAGACGGCTGTGTACCTGGAGGCAGAGAGGCCGAGGATAGAGGAAGACGGCAGGACGGGAGGACTTGAGCACGTGACTTGGGAACGGCTTATCAGAGAAGTGACTAGGCTCTCCACGGGGAAGAAGTGACTAGGGTCTCCACGAGGCAAGACGTGGCTAAAGACAGCCTGGTAACTGAGGTTATTAGCAAACCACCCAACTCTACAAACAGAACCCAAAAAACAATTTTGAGCCCTATGAAACCAAACATCCATATCCCCCTTAAAACAGTCTTAAACACAATCAGAAAATATACAGAAAGACAACAGGACATTCACAAACCACAGATAAGTTTATTATAATTTTAACTTTGTTCCCTTAAAGATTATTGACCGCTAAACGAATACGCTTCAGCAACTCTTTCGCACTTCTTATATAAACGTATTTAAACGTCTTACGGCATTGCTTGTTCTTTCTTACGACCCATATGGGGATGTCGTTAAAATTTCCCCAAAGGTATAAATACCTGGTTAGTTCCCCTTGTAAGATACTGGGGACCATTCTTAAAATGGACCAAGGGAGAACTTAGACAAATAGACCAAAGGACAAGAAAGTTGACTACGATGCACCAGGCCTTACACCAGAGAGATGACATAGACTATATGTGTCAAGAAAAAGAAAAAGAGGAGACTAGGCCACATATATTGATACAGTGGATTCATCCATACAAAGACTTGGGGACTACATTAAAAAGATCAAAGAAAGAAGACTACTTACACAGTAACAGTATTGATAACATAAGAATAAATTGAATAACAACAAAAAACTAGGAAACAGAAACAATTGGTAAAATCTAAAATGAGAATATACATGGACATAGCTACGAAAGAGAAAACTTAAGAGAGAAATAAAAATAACATGGATATTTTGAGTGACAAATAGGAAAATCTCACATGAGAATATATATGGACTGAGATGAGACCTTTAAACACATAAAAAGGGAATATAGCAAATTAGCACGCGAAAGAAGTATAAGACCGGGCACTACTTGGTGGGTAAGTTGATCCACGGGGATTTATAGAAGAAACTGAAACTTGACCATACTACAACATGGTATATGCTTGAATCCAAAATCCGTACAGGAAAATTAGACGCACTTGGAACGGTTCAAAAAGGATTGGAAAGAGGACACAAAGAGTTGGAAAGGACGAACCGAGATTATCTAGTCTACAATATTGTTAAGATCTGCTAGAATACCGAGAAGAGTCCTGGAGACCTGACGAGACTTCCTATCACTAACACTCCATTGAAATACCCCCAGCTAACTCTGGTTTGAATAATTCACATAAAAATAGTAACAAAGATGAAATAGTTATTCATATGAGAAGCAAAGGCCGCAAACTGGATTTTTTATATAATTGCATGCCAATCTTCGTAGGTTATTCAATGCCAAATTGAAAAATGCCCTGATCTTCCCAGAGAGCTGAAAAAGCTGTCGATTATAGAGGTGACGGTGATACCTATTGTAGTTGGTGCATTAGGAATGTTCCAGAAAGTTCTGGAAAAGAGAAGGGAAAAACTGGAGATCAGAGGAAGAATCGAGACCATCTAGACCAGTTAAAATCAGCTGGAATACGCAGAAGTGTCCTGGACATCTGAGGGGACATACTGTAACTTAGACTTCAGAAATAAAACCACCAGTTTAAACAGATGAGAAAGACTCGCATAGACTGATGATAATAGCAACAAACTTTCGAAGCTATTTATGGTTTTCATCACAATCCCTCTCCACCCTCAATGATGATTTGAATTCGACATCAACTCTGAATGATCTCCTAAATTCAAACAAAATCAATTCTTATAATTACTTTAGATGCTGTTTTGAAAAATTTGAAGAAAAAAAAAAGAAAACGAAAAACATGTCAAATTTCAAGGTGATAGCTGCTTAAAGGCCATTCTGTCTCCAGATAAAAGGGGTTTAAGTATTGATTACCGGTTCAAATTACGGGAATTTAATCTTGGGATTGATAGGCTGAATATCAGGGGGCTTAAAAATTCAAATCAGACAAAACGTTAGATAGTGTTAATACAACACAAAAGCAGCAGTCGGCTGGGGCTGTAGAATACACCGACTGCATCTCTGCGGAAAAGTAAAACCAATAATGTCCGGGATATGACACTAAACCATCTGATGGTGAGGCTCAGATCCAGCACTTTAGCTTCTTCGCAACGAGACCTCTCACCGAAGAAAATCAGGAAAAAGAAAAAATGCGAATCATTCTGGATCAACTTTATGTGGATATTGTGTTATCCCTACTTTGACAAAAAACAAAAAAACAAACTGAAACGTTTCCGCCTTGCATGATGTCACGTAATCGAATATACAGCGACTTGAAGGGGGTAAAAACAACTGGACAGAAAATGAAAAGAATAAAAATAAAAGACAATTAAAAAATTGATAAAAATCCTAAAAGATTTGTGGAATAATAAAGATATCAAATCTCACTACCTAAAACAGCATATTATAACTGAATGTTTATTATAGAAATACAATTAACATTATCTGACTTTGATAATAATTACATGGTGGTGTCTGTGACTTTGATAATACGCCTTATTCCAACTTAATTTACGTCTGCCTGATAATTTTATGGAGTATACATTAAGTCAGGCAAACTCTCGTTATAACAGAGATAATTAGGAAATGTTAATTCCTCAAAACAGAAATAACTACCCAAACGCTAATTAGAATATTCCACTCCTTATTAAATAGAAAGATCAATATGGACCATTGTCATACGGATTGGGTTGAATATTACTAAATTATAAACATAGGGATACTGCTATAGTGGATAGCGTTTGCGCCAATGGCTCAGGAGACCGAGGTTCAATCTCAGGTCGAGCCGTTCCAAAAACTCCAAAAATGGTACCTGACATCACCTTGCTTAACACCCAGCATTATAAGGTACGGATCAAAGGTAAAGTGGAACAATATAGTATGGTAATGGTTTATGGTTATTACTAGATCCCTTGGTAAGTTAATGGTTGATCAAACTTTGCGGTAATATTAAATAGTGCTCAATATCAATGATAGAGCTGTTACACACACACACACACACACACACACATATATATATATATATATATATATATATATATTACATAGCGGTGTTTCATGGTTTACGAATTCATCTAGTAGAGTCTGACGAATGCGTAAAGCAAGAAACCTAGAGCCAAAGTCACCACCATGTAATATATATATATATATATATAATATTGCCTATGAATAAATACTCCTTTAACATTATTTTAAAAGTCTTACTTTTCTTCTAAAACAAATTTTTCAGGTTTATTATATCTAATGTAATTGATTAGAAACAATATTGTAATACTTCTGTCATCAAAAATTAAATTCCATTTATATATTTAAGAGGTGCTCTTATTTTTGGACTGTTGCATCATATTTTTCATTATAAAAAATATACGTATGTATTTCTTTGTATACGGTACTGTATATATATAAATAATATATATATATATATATATATATATGTGTGTGTGTGTGTGTGTGTGTGTGTGTGTGTGTGTGTGTGTGTGTGTTCCAAAAACTATCCAGCTTGAAGCTGTATTTACTATGATAGAAACGAACAATTAATGAAAGTTTAACTTCCTTCAGAATAGTCTCTTAGACATTCAACACACTTACACTAGGAGATGTAATAGTGAAAGTACAATAATGGAGCCTTGAAATAAAACAGTCCAGACTCCAGTCGCGATATCATATTCAATTTCCGACGAATACCCTTGAGAAAAATATGAACCCTCTTATCGTCCAACTGCAGTTCTTCCACAAGGATGGCTTTGGCATCAAATAACCTTCGAAATTTGATATGTCATTAAACAAAGAAAGCAAACAAAACACTTTGTTTCCTTATAAATTAAGAACCACTGAAACTTTTCTTTTAAAACGGTGTGAGGTTGCGGCATTCTTTTAATATCCCTGATTTTCTTAATTCTCTTATCCTTAAGACGATATTTCAGTTTTAGAAAAAACACAAAGAAAAAGTTGCTTAGAGCTTGGTCTGGTGTGTCTATATCGGGACTGTCGATAAAAAAGTATTGAGATTTTGGATTGACTTGTCGTGACTGTCTCAACATCATCACTTTTATTATATAAGTTATTTAACATTGTCTACATATTCAAATTTTAAAATCAAAACACTTGCAGATTCACACACACACACACACAGACATTCACACATAGACGTTCGATTGCCCAGTCGGCTGGGGCTGTAGAACACAGCAACTGCACCACTGCAGAGAGGTAAGACCCCCTCCCAACGAGTGTCCTGGATATGACACTAAACATTCTGATGGTGAGTTACCAGTAATGCTGGAGCTTTGTGGAATGCGGAGTACTTTATGGCCATCTCTCCCAGATCCACTTTGACACGGAGTGGTAGCACCTAATAGGGTCCAATCTATGAGTCAAATGGAACTGACTGTATATTTATACTAAACTGAATTGCTTGAAATAGAAATGTTTTGACAAGTAAACTGGGTACTTATGTTAAATTGAATTGCTTGAAATAGAACACTTTTGACATGTAAACTGCGTACTTACTGAATTGTTTAAAATAAAACTGTTTTGATATTTAACTGTGTGTAAATAAAATCTATACTTATACTAAACCCAGTTGGTTGAATTAGAACTGTTTGACAAAACGGAATAGCTTGAAATAGAAATGTTTTTGACAATTAAACTGTGTACTCGTGCTAAACTGAATTATTTAAAATAGAACTGATTATTTGTATAAAAATGCAATCGGCATTAAATAACCTACAAAGGTTGATATGCCATAAAATACAAACAACCAGACCATAGACGTTTGGTTTTGTTTGGTTTGGTTTTATGGATCATCAACCATTGTAGGTTTTTTAATGCCAAATTCACTTAATACATATATACAGTTCTATTTCAAACAATTCAGTTTAGCATAAGTATAACTGTTTCAATGCCAAAAACTGTTTTATTTCAAACAATACTGTTTAGCATATAAAACAGTTCCATTTCAAACAATTCAGTTTAGCATAAGTACTCAGTTTCAAAGCGAAAATAATTCTATTTCAAGCAATTCAGATTAGTATACGTACACAAATTAATTCTATTTGATCCACAGATAGGACCCTATAAGGTGCTACCACTACGGGCCAGTACTCTACATTCCCTAAAGTTCCAGCACTACTGGGACCTCACCATCAGATTGTTTAGTGTCCTATACAGGACACTCGTTGGGGATGGGTTCTTACTCCTCTCCCGAGAAGAATTCTACGTATTCTACAGCTCCAGCCGACTGGGCAAGACACACATAGACGTGTGCACAACCGTCATCCCAGTAGTTGGTTTTATAAAAAGACACCATGAATTCACAGTTCGTGTAATTAATATTACTGAGAAAAAATGAGTGAAAAGTCAAGTTTATCGACCTAATTAACTCTATGAATGGATCATGGATCTAATCAATGACGTGAATGGATTATGTACATTTTTTTATCTACTCGATAGATTGTAGGCCTAATGATCATGGATCAAATGAATCCTGTCGATGGATCGTAGACTTAATCCTGTCAATGGATTATAGGCCTAATGAATCCTCTCGATGGATCATAGGGATAATGAATCACGTGATTGGATCATAGACCTAATGTATGCTGCGAATAGATTATAGAACTAATCCAGTCAATGGATCATAGACCTGATTAATCCTGCCCATGAATCATGGACCTAATGAATCCTGCCAACGGATTATAAACCTAATATATCTTGTCTAAGGATAATAAACCAAATGAATAGTGTTGATGGATCATAGACCTTACGAATTCTGTGAGTGGATTATAGATACAATGAATCTTGTCAATGGTGTATAAGCTTAACTCACATATCTTAGTGTCTTCCTTGCTATATATTAGATAAATCTGTCTTATAAAAAACATTCATGGCAATAAATATGAATGATTAAATAACTAGTAACTTCGAGGGAAACGCCAATTTCTTCGCGTAAACAAAATCTACAAGAACATTTTGTGTTGTATATAAAGAGAGGAACTGTGGCGAAATGTGTTGTTTTTGTTTTTGTTTTTTTTTTGTTTTTGTTTTTTACTTTTTTCACTAGACATTGCTTACGGATGGTTTCTAAGATGAAAATATTTTCAGCGTATGTTTGAGAAAGCATATATCTATGTAGCAATGTGTTTTTATGTGTGTGTGTGTATGTGTGTGTATATGCATCAGGACATTTTATATGTGTATATGTTTCTGTTTGGGAGTATTTATATGTAAGAATATTTACTTAAGCACTTTTGCGTTTGTATATATTTATGTAAGTGTTTATACGCGGGCTTGTGTGTGTGCATACATTTGCTATCATGTGCTTATGTGTGTAAGTGCGTGTTTGTGCATCTATTAGTATATGTAAGGATATATTTACCGAACCCCTCTGCGCAAGAAGGATGTGGACAAGGTCAATTTATAAGCAGAGTTTAACAGGTTTGAATTTAGAGTTTTCCTTCCTGACCGGTTGCCATACCAACGTTAAAAATTACAGTCTTCCCAACTATTTTCCTATATCTGGATCCATACCTTTCCCAAGGATATTAGCGCAATATGAAATGCAGTCAGCCCTGTTCAGGATTTGAACTCGTGTCGCCTTGTCCTTTTCTTACATCGGTATCCATTGAACCACGAACCTATGTCAATATGTGTATACGTCAGTGCATTTGCGTAGTAACATGTTTATTTGTGCACATATGTATCTGTATGTTTATATCAGCAAGTATGACTATGCGTGTGTATTTGTGTATGTGAGTGCACATGAATTTACGAAAGTATATATTTACGTACGAATCATTAGATAAGTTTCCAGACTTTTTTCGTACGGGCATTTTTATTGATAGTACACACATGGCACTCTAGTCCCGTTCAAAATAATCTCCTCCGGTTACAGTGCACTTGTTGTAGCGTTCCAATAACTTCTGGAACGCCCAACGGAAGTCCTCTTGTGTAAGCGTATCAATGACCTTCGTCACAGCCTTTTTCATCTCCTCAATTGTCTCATAACGACAGCTTAGGGAATAAGCAAAAGTCACAGGGAGCAATGTCTGGACTATAGGGACTGTGGGGACTGTCTTGATGCCCATCTTAGTCAAACAGTCTGTGTCAAGGATGGAGTTGTGGACTGGTGCATTGTCCTGGTGGAAATGCCACTGACCTGATTTGCAGAGTGCTGGCCTCTTCCTGAACACCCATAAAACCTCAACGTAGTAAGCCTACCCTAACACTTTGGCCAATCAACTCTGATGTATTGATTTTCTTAATCCTCCCACACCTCTCATCATCTCTCAAAGACTCTGTGCCTTCCTTGAATCTCTTATGCCACTCAAAAACTGATACTCGATTCATGAAAGATTGTCAAAAAGCAGTCTGAAGCATTCCATATTTTTCTGTGGCATTTTTCCAAGTTTAAAACAGAATTTTATTGTATATCGTTCTTCTAAAGTGTCAGATTGCATTTTTGAAATTCACCAGCTGTAACAATCAGGCTTTAGTAGGGTGTCTTCGAATTCCTGCTGTAGCTGTTGATTTGAACCTGAAATCTTAAAAGTTTGTCAGTCATCTCATAAGATGTATAGCAATAACATACTGAATTTTCAAGAGTCTACGACAATTTTAAATGCCAGTAAAAAATAAGTCTGGAAACTTATTGAAGGCACCACGTATGTATGTATGTATGTATGTATGCATGTCCACAAAGTCACCACGCTAACTGTGACATACGTGGAAAATTGTGCCTCTCTCTTGCTAGTCTCAAAAGCCATTCTCGTAAATGTGCAAAATCTATCTTGCAACCAACCAATGTCACCGCAAACAAAACTGATCGGTTGTACCAATTCTGTGGCAAAATCTGTCGCAGCTTGGCGAGTCACCTACGAACACATACAATTTAAGGGGGGGAGAAGGGGAGGGTGGGGAGAGGACATGAGATAAAGGAGGTAGTCACGCTCGAAGCGGAGAGGACAGCTATCATGTATGTATGTATGTATGTATTTCTCTAACTCCTCCGCAACAGGTTAGATGTGACACAAGCTCAATTTTAAGCAGAGTGAAGTTGGTTTAAAATTTAAGTTTTCCTTCTCGTCAGATGGTTTCCAAACCAAGGCTAGAAAAACTAGTCTGACTTGATATTTATCCATCAGTGGAAGAAAATAGAAACATCGGACCCTTTCCAAGCGTAAAATGAAACGCAAACTCATCTAGAATTTTAACTCGCATCGGCGATTCCATTTCCTACGATGAGAACAGTTATATTAAGAGCGCATCAAAAACTATGTATGTACGTATCAATGCATGTGTATATGCATGTATGTAGGCATGTAGGAACGTTTGTATGTATAAAGGCATCCATGTGAGTATGTATGCATGTATGTATGTATGTATGTACGTGTGTGTGTATGTATATACGTATGCATGCATGTATGTACAGGGTGGAACGATAAAATTGTCGCCCTAGAAAAGACATGATTCCATTTCCGTTAAATGAAAACCGGTTTTCTTTTTTTGTTGCAGACATCTACTAGTTGGCCAGTTGTGTACAAATCCCAAGAGCGATAAGAGCCTTCTATCTTGTCTGAAAGTGACACAATGTTCAACGAGCGAGTTCGGAGATTCACCGCTGTACAAGTCATGCTCTCTATCGATCCAAGTTATGACAACAGGACCATTGCCAGCACACTCAAAATGCAAATAACAGGGAAGTTCCCGGGGTGATGAAAACAAAGTCTCCGGCTACAGTTATGGTCTTTGGTGTGGTTTCAAGTGAGGGCCACATCATGCCACCTCACATCTTCAAAGTCGGCTTAAAAGTCAACATCAAAGTGTACCTGAATGTGCTGAAGAGTGTGGTGATCCCCTGGTGCAATCAGGTGGCCGGTGGCAGACCCTGGGTGTGGCAGCAGGACTCAGCGCCGGCCCACAAGTCCAAAGAGACCCAGGCTTGGCTTCAGAAGGAGTGCTACGACTTTCTACTCTTCTCTCACTGGCCCCCTTCCTCCTCCGACTTGAACCCGCTGGACAACTTCGTTTGGTCATACGTCGAGAACATCACCAACATGACCTCCCACAACACCAAAGCCAGCCTGATCGCCAAGTATTCGCCGAGCTCCCGCTGGCGCTTGTGGAAAAGGCATGCTCCCAGTTCCGGGTCCGTATCGAGGCGGTGATTGAGGCTGAAGGCGGCTACATTGAATATATGTCAGCTCTACTACATAATCAAGTTACCTGAATTGATTTTTTAAATGAAAGTTTTATAATAAACCAGTCGTGGTGTTTTCTTTAGGACGACAATTTTATCGTTCCACTCTTTATGTAAGGTATGTATCTGTCTGTATGTATGTACGTGTGTGTATATATATATATACGTATGTATGTATGTTTATATGTATATACGTGTGTGTGTATGTATATACGTATGAATGCATGTATATATATATATATATATATATATATGTATGTATGAATGTATAAAGGCATATATGTCTGTCCGTATGAACGGATGCATGCATGTAAGTGCGTGTGTATGTATGTATATATATATGTAAGCATGTATGTATGTATGCAAGCAATCATGTATGTATGTATGTATGTAAACATGGGGCAGACGGGGCTCCTTAACCATAGTGAAGGTAACTCGTATTGGAGAAGGAAAACTTCGATATAAAACCTGCAGCTGAAATAACTACCGGCCATCTTGCGTCTGCTTGTTACTAGATCATAGTTTTTAAAGCCTAGAGAGTTGTGTAAGCGTGGTACAAGCTTGCATCTCTTAAATCCAATGATATACAGATGTCTCAACAATCTTGAGACGGCAATCATCTGTGGAGATGCTGCAATCATCATGTGAACATGTTAAGCGCCTCTGGTGGTGTAATGGTTATCAAGCTCGACTAACAAACCTACACAAGTGAGTTCGAGTCTCATTGGGTGCCCCTTTCATATGGCCTTGTGCCACATCTAAGCATAAATGCTTAGTAAATTACCATCATGTGAACATGTGTGTATGTATGTACATATATATACGAGAGGTTTTCACCCTGATGAGACCCTATACTAAACGGATCTTGCGTCACATTCCACTGCCGTTGGTGGAGGAGTTAAATACTGTATATGAAGAATTCAAATTTCTCGCTGTAGTGTTCTCGCACTTTCGATGGAAGTACACAACTATAACATATTAAAATGGAATAATAAATTATCAGAGACTGAGTAAGCAAGTAAACACCCCAAATCCAAAAACCATATCTTTCTTTTTAAGACAACCAACAACTAAGGTAGAAGAAACTTCCACTATTTGCCAATGTCTCCCTCCAGACAAGGCTCAAAAGCTGGTTGAAGAAACTTCCGATAGAATCACACTAAAAATATAGGTTCTTGTTATATCAATGGTCCCCAATACGCAATCCCCCGGTCCCATGCAACCCTTGAGGCCCCTCCTTACGGCTCTTCATCCAACTTCCAATATCTTCTCTTCGCCTTTTGATGATGACTGTAAAGGATTACCATGACAACTGCTGATGGAACTCCTTGATCTTTAGTGTTTAGAAGATTTGAAGTCCATGTTCGTTGCTTTCCATATTCTCAATTTTTATAAGAAGTAAGTGTTTCCGTCTGGATATTCCCCAACCTTATAACCCTCGACTAGAAAATAGTGAGCATATTTGACACAAGAAAATATTGGCCCAAAATATTGTACCTACGTTACACAGTAAAACAGTGACTCCAAAAGTTTTTACGAATCATAATACTAAACCTGGCAAAGAATTATAGAATCAGTACACTTAGAGATTGTTCCCTTAGATTTTTATTTTGCAGTAAATAAACTAATACCAGATTAGACGTAAGACAATTTCATTAATGAAGTCTTTTTTCAGAACGATGATGCGAAGAGAATTTAAGCTTTTTTTCAGGAAAGGCAGATTAATTCAATGACATGGCCAACAAACAGTCCGGATCTAAATCCAATGGGAAATTTATAGTGGACTCTTTAAAATAATCCAGGAGAAAGCTCCATTCATCAAAGAAGACCTATTAAATACCATTCGATAAAGTTGAAACCACTCCGATAGAGAAATTCCTTTAAATTAGTGAAATTCCTTTTTATTAATGAAATTCCACACTGAAAGTGTTGGCGTAAATAAGTAACAATACAAATTTTTGTTAATGAATTACATAATTTTAAAATCAAAATTGAGTTAGTCCATAATTTTACCTAATTGATCTGTGAGATTTATTTTTACAATTAGTGTAGCATTCTAATTAAATCCTGTGGCGTTAAATGCGTTGAAAAACACAGCTGTATGATAGACAGCTATTAAACTCGGGGTCAATCTGAGATAACGGTTCTGTCAGAAGACCAAAACTGTTCTACAGTTGGAAACAACTTAGTTTGGGGAAATCCTCAACGCAACAGGTTAAACATTCCATGTGGCTCTCACTGATTCTCCGTTTTGGCTACAGCGGGTAATGAAGAGAAAAGTTGCTCAGAAAAAAATTAAGTAAAATGCGCGAATGAAATCGTAGTCTTGTTGTCCTTCTTCATCCCAGCAGAGGAGAATTTAGACCCAACGTATAAGACCCAAAACAACGACAAGACGACTGACAAGAGAAGAAGATAGGTATGGTAGCTGATCAATCGCAGAGTAAGGTCCATATGCAGTCGAGTAAGGGCTGTGTAAAAATAATTTGGATTGGAAAAAATTAGACCATTAGTTTGAATAATTTAATTTAATTTGTTTAAGGAATGTTTGTTTTTTGAAGCTAGAATGTTCATTAGATAAAAATGGTTTACGTCAGTGATTAGCTTATTTACTGCTATATAAAAATACGTTATCTGAACACCCATTAAGTATGTGGGTGACCTCGTGTTGTATTTGTAAAAGCGCTGGACTGCGGAATCGTAGTAAGTGCGTTCGAACTCCAGTCGCGCTATTACGGTCACTTTCAGACAAATACTTTTGAGAAAGGCATGAACCCTCTTATTCTCCAAGCTATGGGTTAAATAGCATCATTGCTGTTGTTTTAGAAGGATGGCTTTGGCATTAAATGGCACAAATGTTGACATGTCATTAAAAAATAGAAATCAAACAAACCTAAGCATGTTGCTTCCATATTTTTTACAGGAGTATTATATCATAGAGCAAAATAAAAAAAAAAACAAGGAATAGATACTTATGTTTTACTTCGTATAACACAAAAGTCTAAGTGTAAAAAAAAAAGGAGAACTAGACTTAAAATTGGAGTAATAGTTTCTTTATTTGTTCATAGTACGAGGATAATTAAATAAGTTTCCACACTTTTTTCGTATGGGTACTTTTATTGATAGTACACACATGAAACTCTAGTCCCTTTCGAAGTAATCTCCTCCGGGTGCAATGCAATTGTTGTACCGTTCCAACAACATCTGAAAGGCCACATGGAAGTCCTCTTGTGTGAGCGTGTTAATGACCTTCGTCACATCCTCTTTCATCTCCTCAATTGTCTCATAACGATAGCCTCTGAGCTTAGGGAATAACCAAAAGTCACAGGGAGTAATGTCTGGACTTTGGGAGGCTGAGGAACTGTCTTGATGGCCATCTTGGTCAAATAGTCTGTGACAAGGATGGAGTTGTGGACTGGTGCATTGTGCTAGTGGAAATGCCTCTGACCCGATTTGAAGAGTGCTGGCCTCTTCCGACGGAATCTCTTCCTGAACACCCTTTAAAAAACCTCAACATAGTATTCCTCGTTGACTGTCTGTCCAGTGAGAACCCAGTACATGTAGATCATGCCAGTGCTGTAAAAAAAAGGGGGATCTTCAAAAGTTTGTGGATGGATTTTCTCTGTCTGGCCTTCTTTGGGTCAGGGAGAGCCAGCATGCTTCCACTGGGAACTCTGTCTCTTGGTCTCTGGGTCATAGCAGTAGATCCAGCTTTCATCGCATGGCATTTTTTCCAAGTTTAAAACATAATTTTATTGTATATCGTTCTTCTAAAGTCCAGATTGCATTTTTGAAATTCGCCAGCTGTGATAATCAGGCTTTACTAGGGTGTATTCCAATCCCTTCTGTAGATGTTTCTTTTGAACCTGAAATCATAAAAATCGATGAGTCATCTCATAAGATGTATTGCAATAACATACATAATTTTCAAGAGTTTACGACAATTTTAAATGCCTGTACAAAAAAGTATGGAAACTTATTGAATCCACTACGTAATATAGTATCATTGTAGGAAATGTACCCGGTGACCCAAGATCAAATCCTGGACGAGGCTGTTTGTATTTCACATGGCATTGATATCCCCGGGAAAGGTAAACATCGAACTATCTTCCTTCCAGCTATGGGTAAATCCTTATGCAAACTAGGCTCTTTAAACTTGTTATTAAAACTGATCTAAAAGAGAAAACTCTTAATTCAAACCCGTTAAACTCCCCTTGAAAACTGACCTTGTGTCATATCCTGCTTGTAACAGGGGGTTGGTGAATGAATATTCTAAAACTTCTTTTCAATCTTTCTGTGAGTTCGCCAGTATGTGCAACCTTCAGGTTGATTGATCTCTCTCTCTGCGGTTGCATGTTGGGCATCTCTAAAGAGAGGGTAAATTACATGGTAGTGTTTATGTTCTCGCTGAGTAACATGACACATATCGATTCTTATCGCATAGATCTTGTAGTAGACTTGCCACACAGGGGCAATTCTCACTTGTGCTATTAATTGGTGTTTGACCAAATCAGAGACAGGATTACAAATACTGACATTCTTGACAAGCAGGACTCCCCTCTTTGGAAGATTGATGCAACACAATCTTCTGCGTCATATGTCTTCAAATTTAGGATTCTGTTGTAATAAAATTTAGTAAATATCGATATTTTAGTCTTAAGATACATCGACTGGCCAATGAAGCTTTTCGATTTAGTCGAGTACGACTACCATGAATATGGCTTTGTTTCTTTGTTTAATGGCATATCAACCTTCGTGGGTTAACAATATCAATGCCATCCTCGTAGAAGAACAGCATTGATATTATCTAATCCATAGCTGAGGGGATAAAAGGGCTTCATAGCTCTCTCAAGGACATTCGTCCGAAAGTGATTCTAATAGCGAGACTGGAGTTCGAACTCACTTACTACAATCTCACAGTCGAACATGTCAGCCACAACGCCACGGGAATTCCTCCTCTAATATGTGCCCAAAATCGTTTTGACATGTCAGTCCCATGTTAGATATACAGCCTATGCTACTAGAGACCCCACCCCACCCTACCACTTTGTTGGTAGAGCTTAGAATACATTGATTGTATCCCTACAGATGAGTAAGACCCTCCATCCTACAAGAAATTGTGTCTTTAGTATAATATTAAACAGCATCTGATGGTGAGGCTACTAATCTGTATATCTTGGAGTATCTCTTCATTGCCATTACTCCCAGGTCCACTCTAACCTGGAGTGACAATCTCATTCTTGGGTCAAATTGATCTGTTTAAAAATGATTCATATTCAATTCATATCCAATAGGACTATATAAAAATTCTGTTGAAAAACTACACAAAAAAAGCTAATCCAAGACGGGTTGACGTCACGTTAAAATCAATTGATCATTTCAATCACTCTAACGATTACATATATATGTTGACCTTGGATCACATTTTAACGTGTTAAGGGGTTCGTGAATATATATATATATATATATATATATATATATATATATATATATATATATATATATATATATATATATATAGATTGAATTCTTAATGTTAAACGGCAATACATGAAATTATTTAACTGTGTGCAGACAAATGATTGATATTAAATAGAATCGTTGATATTAGAAAAGAATATTTCAAACCACTTAATGGTGTACAAGTGAATGAGTAATTCTTAATAGAATTATTAGTCTTAGATAGGAATACGTGAAACTATCTGTGTGCAAACGAATCGTTCACAAATGAAGTAACCCACAAACTAATCATTTAGAACTCGAACATACAAAACAAATTAGCTTTAAATAATCCACAAGGGTTGATATGTCATAAAACACTCGGTAACCAACGAGCTAACCAACATCATAAATTTTAATAAAAGTCTTTGATTTTAATAATAAACATCTTACAATCCCAGCGCAGTCAGTAAGACTCCCCCCACCAACGAGTGACCTGAATATGACACTAGACAATCTGATGGTGAGGCTCCTGCAAAATTTAGAGATTTCGGGAATGCAGTGTCCCCCTTCATTACCATCGCTGCCAGGTCTACTTTGGCCAGGTCCACTTTGGCCAGGAGTGGTAGCATCTGATAGGGTGCCATCAATGAGTCAAATAGAACTGTTTGAAATTTAAACTGTATGCAAACAAATGACGTATGCTCAACTGAGTAGTTAGAAATAGAACTATTCGATCATTTAACTCTGTGTAAATACATGACTGATTTTTAATTGAATTGTTAGTGATATAACGCAATAATTAGAGCCATTTAACTTTGTTGACTTACACAAAATTGAATTGTTAGAAATAATACTGTTTGATCATTTAACTGTGTGTATCTACAAAAATGTATTTACAAATCATACGATATGCGTATATCTAATACATATATTAAAACAGGATTTGGCATTAAATAACCAATAATGGTTGATATGCCATAAAACCAAAGCAAACCAAATGATCTTACAATTTGTATGTAATATTCATAAATACTGCTCATTATAATAATCGATTTTGTCACCTACTGTTTGTTTAGGAAGAAAACAAAATGTTTTGGTTTTTCTTATTTTGTTACCAAATGAGACAAAATGTTACGAGACTAATGATATTTTTATATGTAAGACTCTCAGTATTTCATGGCAGACGAGAAAACAACTGATTTGTCTCTAAGACGAAGACTTGAAGGAATAAGCCAAGAGACGCAACGTAGAAGACCACCTGACTCTTACGTTGGACAAAGGCCTCTAAAGAAAAAGAAAAATCAATGACAGATATTAAAGAGACCAATCTGACGATAAATAGAAAGGTGTAATTTAAGACTAAAAGTTATTCAAATTTTTCAGACATCGTCCTCTTTCTAAAAAATAATGTAAATAATCAAAAATAGATTGTGTAACTCTTTCAAAATATGGACACATTTTAATTCATTTGGTTTTTTTTCTTTCTTTATCTTCTGTTGTCAGTTCGTTTGAGTGCTCCACTGAGACATTTTCTAAGGTGTCATGTTAAATATAGTCTTTTACCCGGAATATAAAGAAAGAAAAAGAAACAGTGAACAATTTTCTATTTTCACAGTTATTTAAAAAACTGCCTTTCTTTTTATTTATTATTTCTCGTTTGTTTTTTTGTTTTTGTTTTTTTTTTTATCTCTAAGAAAAATATTTCATTTTTCCTCATTTCCTTTTTTTTCTAGTCTAGTACGGATTCACTCAACCAGTGTCTTATTAAAATCAAGACACACACACACACACACACACACACACACACACACACATATATATATATATATATATATATATATATAGTAAAACAATCAGTAGTTTCTGTTGTTAATTGCACGTCAAATGTTCATTATATGCCATACGCTTGATTTTGATATTAAATGTTCCCTGTGTAATCTTTGCATTTTATATATATCTCTATTCTGCTTCCTTTCATTCCAGACCAATGACAATGGCTTCCTTCTTATAGTTATCTTCAATACATTTTTATAGCAAAATCATTAGCAACATTGGTAACGCCTTTCAATTATATATATATATATATATATATATATATATATATATATATATATATATATATATATATATATATCGCTATTCTTCTGTAATTAAATACGAACCAATGTCAAGTAAAATTGCTATACATTTGTAATGAAAATGCGTTACAATTGATTTTACTATAACGATGCATTGAAAACCAGTAAAAAATGAGAGAGAAAAACAGATTGACATTGGTCAGGAATCACTTAGGGCATTACAAACAGAATAGACTCATTATATATAGACATCTATTCAGGTTAGCACAAGGCCAACGGTATGGGGCATCCAGTGAAAATCGAACTCACTTGTCTACTAGCCTAGATCGCTATTCATTACATCACGCAAAGCCTTGTAAACCTATTTTACCATGACATACATGTATACCTTTGCTGTGGAAATGCATTCAAAATGCTATTATAAGATAATTGCACAAAAAATAAGGATAAATAATAGTTGTGAGACATTAAAGAAAACCTTGTTAATACTACAGTCTTACTTTATATATATATATATATATATCATCATCATCATTATCATCATGTCATGCTGGTAGCACGGATATCCCTGACCCTCTCTCGCCACTTTTCCCTATCGTTCATCGCCCCTGGCAGGTCTTCTGGACTACATCCCGTATCCTCCCATAGCTGCTGAATGTATGTTCGTGCTGGTCTTCCTGCTTTTGCTCGGCTATATGTCGGGGTCCATAAGAGTACATCACTTATGAGTTCGTCCCTGCTTCTCCAGCAGTGTCCTGCATGTCTGGTTCGTCTAACTTGAATAATTTTCGTGATAGGAGGCAGGTGGCCGTACAGTTGGTGTCTTGTGGGGTGTTGCCGCCAGGACTTGTTCAAGATTGCTCGCAGCATTCTTGTGTAATTGCCGTCTAGCTTCTTCTCCAGCCGTTTTGTTAGAGTCCATGTAGTGCATCCATATAGCAGTATCGATGCGACCGCTGCCTGGAAGAAACTGCGTTTCATTATCGGTTAGGTCTGATTTCAATATAATCGATAGCCTATTGATAGCTGTCCATGCCTTCGTTAACCTCGTGTCGACGTCCTTTTCGGTTGATGAGACGCTGCTTCCTAGGTAAGTGAATTTGTCTACTAGTTTAAGAGGGGTTCCGTCTAGAGTGAAGATGTCACCCTTTTGATTATAGCACATATATTCCGTTTTGTGTGCATTGACATAAAGGCTTATGCCTGTAGCTGCTCGTTCCAAACTATGCAGTAGTGTTTCGGCTTGGTTGGGTGTATTTGCCAGTATCGCTATGTCATTGGTGTAGTCGGCGTCGGTAATTGTTTTTGCGGGGTACCTTCTGCTCCTTTTCTTTGTCAGCTCGAAGCCGTTCTCTCTGATTTTATCAATCGATGTTCTAAGTACGTAGTCTAGACAAATGATAAAGAGGTATGGAGCTAGCATGTCCCCTTGTAGTACTCCTGCTACAATGTCGAAATATTCTGTGTCTCCATCTGGTGATCGTACTTTTACTTTAGTGTTTCTATAGAGAATCGTTATTGCTGCTACGGTTTCTTTAGGTAGGCCGTATGCTAGTAGGATTTGTTCCATCTTTCCTCTATGAATGGAATCGAAGGCCTTGGTAAAGTCGACAAATAGTAATGTCGCTGGTATGTTTTTTGCCCGTACACCTTCAAAGATTCTATGGATGGTTAATATTTGTGAGGTTGTGGATCTATTTCTTCGGAAGCCATTTTGGTTTTTCCTAAGCATGTTGTCGATTTTGGGTTCTATGCGATTTCGTAGTAGGGCATTGTAGATTTTGGCTGCTATGGATGTAAGTGTTATGCCTCGGTAGTTTTTGGCTAAACCGAGGTCACCCTTTTTAAGGAAGGGGGGATGCATCCCTTCATCCATCTATCTATACGAGGATCATTAAATAAGTTTCCAGACTTTTTTGTATGGGCGCTTTTATTGATAGTACACACATGAAACTCTAGTTCCCCTTCGGAGTAATCTCCTCCGGCTGCAATGCACTTGTTGTACCGTTCCAACAACTTCTGCAAGGCCCCATGGAAGTCCTCTAGTGTGAGCGTGTCAATGACCTTCGTCACAGCCTCTTTCATCTCCTCAATTGTCTCATAACGACAACATCTAAGATAAGGGAATAACCAAAAGTCACAGGGAGCAAGGTTTGGACTATAGGGAGGCTGAGGAACTGTGTTGATGCCCATCTTGGTCAAATAGTCTGTGACAAGGATGGAGTTGTAGACTGGTGCATTGTCCTGGTGGAAATGCCACTGACCTGATTTGAAAAGTGATGGCCTCACCCGACGGAATTTCTTCCTGAACTCCCTTAAAAACACAACATAGTAACCCTAAGCCTAAACCTTTGACCAATCAACTCTGGTGTATTAACTTCCTTACTCCTCCCACACCTCTCATCATCCCTCACATACTCCCTGTCTTCCTTGAATCTCTTATGCCATTCAAAAACTCATGCTCGATTCATGTAAGATGGTCGAAAAGCAGTCTGAAACATTCCATACATTTCTGTGGCAGCATTTTTTTCCAAGTTTAAAACAGAATTTTATTGCATATCGTTCTTCTAAATTGTCAGATTACATTTTTGAAATTCACCAGCTGTAACAATCAGGCTTTAGTATAATGTACTCCAATTCCTGGTGTAGCTGTTTATTTGAACCTGAAATCATGAAAATTTGTCAGTCATCTCATAAGATGTATAGCAATAAGATAGTGAATTTTTAAGAGTCTATGCCAAATTTAAATGCCTGTACAAAAAAGTCTGGAAACTTACTGAATGCAACACGTATATATATATAATCTTGCATGATTATTTCAGTCCCACCTGGAAGTAGAAAAGGAGAACACTGGTAAGAATTGACCGATTTCTATGGCTTTTTTCATAATGGAACATATTTTCTATTAAAAACAGACAACTCCAAAGAAAGAAAGAAAGAAGACAACATCATCAATTATGTCTATAGACTTTAAAAGTTAACAGTAATAGATTATGGAGATGATGATGATGTTTTGTGAACTTAAAACAAACAAAATAAATATGACAACATTTTCAGGGAAGAACTAAGTAATGGAGAATATTGAAAAAAAAATTGTATTTTAAATCTTTAGTCAGCCAACATTATATATACATATATATATATATATATATATATATATATATATATATATATATATTTGAGATAGACACAGACACAGAGAGATGAGTGCGGTTATCGTCGTGGGAAATATGGAATTGTTGACCAAAGTTGGAAGCCATGACGAAGCTTCTTACGTTTCACTGCGCGTTTGGGAAAGGCATGAACCCATCTTTTCTATCTCCAACTATATATTAACTGTGGGATAGGTTGTGTTCTCAAGCCTTGGTTAGGCTCTGAAGACACATTATGTTCACAGACAGACTGTTCCGTTGTATCACAAGTCTTCAGTCTAGCTAGGCACCCGAGACGCTCCAAGACAGGGTCGAAACTCACCTAACTTTACCTCAGGCTGATGACATACCCCTAAGTTAAGCCTCTGACTCAACACCAGCTCGGGAATTAACGCATATGTATTAACTTTCGTTTGTTTACATTGTGCGCTATCGGATACCGCATTGCTCAAAACGTTAGAAGAGCTTTGCATTTCGCGGGTGGCAACCGTTAATTCATAAGCTAAATTGGGGGGAGAGTATATATTGTCATCCACAGACAGATTCTTTTGTTGTATCACAACTCTTCAGTGTGGCTAGACACACGAGATGCTCCAAGCTGGGATCGAAACCCGCATAATTCTACGTCATAAATATCGTTTAAGATGAGTAGTGCACAAGAGGATTTGTTAGTTATTTATTCCTCTTTAACACGTGTTTCTGGCATTTGCATATTCTTCAGGATATATATATAGAAAGTATGGTTAAGAAAAGATACACCCCTAAAATATTTTTGTAAAAAGTTAATTTCCTTATAAAAACAAATATCCAAATATTTTATCATTTCTAGTGAAACGAGGATTTTATCATTTCTAGTGAAACATAATACACTCAAAATGGACATTATTTGGTATCATTTGCTACCAAACTCTACAGCATTGAAACTCAGTAATTAAAGGAATAAATATGCATCAGTCTGAAAATAAGTTACTCTATAAACATCAATTTTTTGATTCGTTATTTTTTTTTTTTTAATTTTTTTTTTTTTAATCTATTACATTTTAGGGGTTATATTATGATTTTACACCTTTGAGAGTTTTTCACACCAGCGTTATCTGATGGTCTTACACTGGAGAGAAAGCAAGTTTCCTCAAGTCTCCAGGACTCTTCTCAGTATTCTGGCCGATCTTAATAATGCTGTAATTTAGATGGTTTCCAGGTGTCTTCCTGTCCCTTTACAAACCCTTTGATGACTGAACTAAGTACACCGATTACAATTGGCATTACCGTCACTTTCCTGTTTCATTTTTTTTTTTTTTTTTTAGTTCCTTAGCAAATTCCAGCTACTTATCTCTTTTTCGCTTTCTCTCGGTTTTTCTCTCTGGTCTGCCGGGGCAGTCAAGTCCACTATTTGGCAGGTTCTTTTTTTTTTTCTTGATTGGCTATCACTTGGTCGGGTCGTCTGGCCGAGATTAGGTGATCCTTTTATATCTCAAAATCTCAGAGAAGTTTGTGCGTCTCATTCTCCGAGATGGTTTGGTTTGGTTTGTTGGGTTTTGTGGCATATCAACCCTTGTAGGTTATTTAACGCCAAAAGCATTTTATGCAAATGTTAGGTTCTATTTCAAACAATTCAGTTTAACATGAGTACACAGTTTAATTGTCAAAATCATTTCTATTTCAAGCTATTCAGTTCCGGCAAATAGTTCTGTTTCAAACAATTTAGTTCAGCTTAAGTACGCAGTTTCAAAATCAAAACATTTTTATTTCAAGCAGTTCCGTTTAGCATAAGTACACAGTTTAATTGTCAAAGATATACCTATTTCAAGCTATTCAGTTTAGTCAAACAGTTCTAATTCAAACAAATCTGTTTAGCATAAGTACAAAGTTTAGTTCTATTTAACTCATAGATAGGGCCCTATCAGATGCTACCATTTCGAGCCAGAGTGGACCTGGGAGCAATGGCAATGAAGGAGTGCTCCGCATTCCCCAAAGATCCAGAATCACTGGAACCTCACCATCTGATTGTTTAGTGTCATGTCATATCCAAATCTTCCAACTCCTTTCCTTTGGGAAATAGTCCGCTGCATTTTATCGAATGATAGATCTCCCTAATCTGTGCTGTTAAGATTTTTCACATCATAGGTAGACATGTTATTGGTCTCTACTTCCTGAGGATATTTTCGTTTTAAAAGTCTTTCTGTATTTGAGTAGTTTCTTCCTTAATCATTAATTCGGTTATATTTGTATTTTCATGGCATTTATTCAGTTGAATAGACAGTCTATCTTGGATTGTCGAGAATTTTTAAAACCAGAATCTATGTATGTCATCATGACCTGGAATTTTCTAATTAATACGTTTGACTGTTTCTTTGGTTCGACTGCAGCCATCAAAAATATAAATCAAAATAAAAGTTTTAAAAACCTCAAACTTTTTCCTTTTTCCACGGCGCGATAATCCAAATACCCTATCAAAGCTCATTGGTTCTACTCATAATTCTTTTGATAATTCTAAATATTGATCTCCACGGTTTCACATGCTATTTCATCTGTAAATCCTAGCTTATCCCTTCTTTAGCAGATATTTGACCCTGAGGATAAAATCGTACTTGGCACCTAACTATTTTACTATCTATAAGTAATCATTTACGCACCCAATCGAAGGGGCTTAGAATACAGTAACAAAGGGGTCAGATTACCACCCAAAAATTGGGTATCCTGGGTATGACATTAAACAGCATCTGGTGTTGATGCTCATTTTCTGAAGCTTTGGGGAATATGGTGAACTCCTTCATTGTCATTACGCCCAGGTTTACTCTAACCCGGAATGGTAGTACTTGTTAGGGTCCCATCTATAGATCAAATAGATCTATTTGAAAATTATTTATACATATTTACCAACCCCTCCACTCGGGTAGGATAAGACACAAGGTCAATTTTTATGCGACGTTTAACAGGTTTGAATTCAGAGTTTTCCTTCTCCTAGATTAGTTGTCTCACGAAGGCTGAAGAAACTAGTCTGCCCTACAATTTAACCATAGCTGGAGGGAGAATAATTGGATTCACAACTTTCCCAAGGGTATTAGTGCTATGTGAAAAGCAGTCAGTCTCGTCCAGGATTTGAACTCGTGTCGTCGTGTCCATTTCCTACGACGATAACCATTACACCACGGGCACCTCCCAGTCACCACAGGCACCTCTATTTTTTTATATATGATTGGAATAATTGATATTATGCAACCGTGGAGATGCCCGTGGTGTAATGGTTATCGTCGTAGGAATTGAACACGGTGACACGAGTTCAAATACTGGCCGAGACTGGTTGCATTTCACATAGCACTAATACCCTTGGGAAAGGTATAAATCCTATTATTCTCCCTCCAGCCATGGGTAAATAGTAGGGTAGACTAGGTTCTTCAGCCTTGGTGAGGCAACTAGTCTAGGAGAAAGAAAACTCTGAATTGAAACCTGTTAAACTCCGCTTAAAAATTGACCTTGTGTCATATCCTGCCCGAGTGGAGGGGTTGGTAAATATGGATATTATGCAACCGTACACAAAAATTCTTTAGAAACTGCACAAAAATGTAAATTCATTATTTATTTATTATTTACTCAAACATGCTTAAATGAAAGACTGCTGTCCAACAACATATATTCTAAAATACATGATCCTACTGCTCAGTACGATACTGACACCCAAAAGTATGGTTGTAGTCTTGTAAAAAGATAAATTAACTACAATAAAGAAAAAATAAAAACCCTAAATAACTAAGATCTTAATAAAATTATATAAACAAAATGTGTCTTTAATATTTAAACAAACATGCCTAAATAAAAGACTGCTGCCTAACTACACATATTTTTAAAATGTAAACGTACGCAGTTCCCTAACCTCTAAACACAAAATAACTCCCGATTTGCTGACAAGCCGTTAAAATCAATCAATCAACCGTAATCGTTTTGCTCAGTTTTGTTCAACATTAAATGTATAGGGTCGTCAGTGAGAACCGAACTTGCTAAAAGCGGTTTACTCTCTGATTCTTGATACTCTGATACTATATATATGTATATATATGTGTGTGTTTCGCCAATGGTCCGGCAGACCGGGGTTCAATCCCAGGTCGAGTCATACAAAAGACTTTTAAAAAATGGCACTTGATATTCCTTGTTTAATACTCAGCATTATTAAGTACGCATCAAGGGTAAAGTGGAGCAATCCAAGGAAAAGAGTAGCGCCTTTCCCTACACCTCGGTGTAGTCGCTATTGAAAAGGAGCCTTCAGGTCACCCTCGACTACAGTCGCCAACTTTACTTACTTTATATATATATGTGTGTGTGTGTGTGCGCACGCGCGTGTGTGTGTGTTGGTAGATTGATATATTCACTACTTTCCTCATTATTAAACGTCGTGGCCGTCAACTCGAAAATGATTTGATCATTAGTAACAATTATGTCACTGGTTCTTAAAGTTTCTACAACAGTTCAGTTGTCAGGAAGTCTAATTATCTCCGGATTTCGTTTTCTCTCCATTATAAACAAAGTCGTTCAGGTTAACGTATTTCCTTTCGAATCAAAAAAACGTTTTAAAAAATGAATAAGAAAAAAATACCAGCATTGTCGAATGACTTTTTTGTGTGGGGAAGAAATATATATTTTACTTCCAGAATTATTCATAAATGTTTCATTTGATATGTATATAAAGTAAGTAAAGTTGAGGACCGTAGTCGCTGGCGACCCGAAGGCTCCCTTTTCAATAGCTACTACACCAAGGTGTAGGGGAGGGCGCCACCTCTTTACTTGGATTGCTCCACTTTACCCTTTATACGTACCAAAATGTACAGCCAAGAGGTATCAAGTACCATTTTTTAATCTTTGGTGTGACTCGACTTGGGATTGAAACCTGGTCTCCCGGCTCATTGGCGTACACTCTATTCAATAGACCAATGGGTCGCTTATTGATATGTATATAATAGGATGATGTAAATTACAAAGTATCACACTACCCTATCGGCAGGCCTGAGAATATGCTAATTGTATCCCCTGCATAGAGGTAAGCCCTTCCCTCTAAAAAAGAGAATGGGTATTTTTGGTGTCTGATGGTGAGGATTCAAGAAAGGAGATCAAGGGAATGTAAAGTATCTCTGAATTTCCTTTACTCCCAAGCCCACTCCAACCTGGAGTAGTAGTATCTGTTTGTCCCATTTATAAGTCAAGAACAGGGTGTCGCAAAATAGATGCAACTCATAAATATAAGGATTTATTACTGAGACAAGCGTCTTGTAAAAATGCATCCTTTGAGCTCAAGACATCAAATCAATGTTCTTTTAATTGGTATTATACCAGCTTCCAGGACATGCAATCATTTTTTAGTTTTTTGTCTCAGCAATAAATCATTATCATATTAGTGGGTTGCATCTATTTTGAGACAGTTTTCCATGATTTTTGTCTCCAAATAAGAAGTGACGCAAAGTATTTTTCTTTTCTTGTCCAAGGCATTATGATCAAGGATTAATAATTGTTATAGTATACTATTTTCTAATCTGAAACAAAAAAGAACATAACATTATTATAAGTAGAGTTATTAGCAATCACATAGGTCTCATCTATATTGAGAAACCCGATATATCAGTTGTAGAATTACAAGCTTTATATAGGAATATCTTATGCGTCTTCACAGTAAATTATTTGTATTAAGAACAGTTGCTTGCAGCTATAATTGTATATTTGGGATTATATATGATAAATTAAAACCATATAACTATGCAAACGAATGACTATTTATATCTATTTATTAAATAGAAATAATTACCGGAAACTATATAGTTATTCATGCAGGACACTGCTGGAGAAGCAAGGACCAGCTCATAAGTGATGAACTCCTATAGACCCCCGCATATGGCCAAGCAAAAGCAGGACGACCAGCTCGAACATACGTACAGCAGCTATGTGAGGATACGGGATGTAGCCCTGAAGACCTGCCAGGGGCGATGAATGACAGGGAGAAGTGTCGAGAGAGGGTCAGGGATATCCGTACAAGCGGCACGACATGATGATGATTATATAATTATTAACATTAGATAGGATTACTTGAAAACTGTATAAAAATGCTGTTGAAGTCGGTCAGTCAATCAATCAGCAATGTGTCATAGATCTGAATAAATTTGAAGAACATGTCAACTGAAATATTGGCATACAAATTATAAACATTAGGACACTCGTCAAATTATTTCATAAAATAGAATTACAATAGTCTTCACCTGTATTTGATTAGATGTGTTTTTATTTTTATTTTTATTGTCTCTTTTAATTGGGCTATTTCCTTCCAGTTCATTCTTTTTTATTAAAGACGTTTCGGACGTATATCCTCCAGTTGTCTTTTATTTTTAGGTGGTCAATACCTATTACAATTAAAAGACAAAAACTATTTTTTATCGTTTGAAATTTCTTCATCTCAACACGATAAAATATTCGTAACAATGACGAACTTCAATTACGTTCTCATAGAATCGTTTTACGGATCAGATTTTTTTAATAGCGATTTCCAACTATTGTCTAAATTTATACTCTGTTTGTTGATAGAATCAACCAGGCATATTATATAATCAGTCTCTTTCAGGACTCTTATTCGCCAATATTCTTCCCTATTAAGAAATCATTCTATAAATGTCTGTGTCCATCTTTTAACCTCTCTGCATGGTCAGCCAGTCAAGATTTTAAAGCATCGACCCGTAATACGACTTACTTATGTTCTTCAAAATTGGTTAAAAAAACAAAAAAAAACAAAAAGCAGGGATTGTCATTAGATAAGAATTAATGCAAATACTAGCAGCAGAATTAGCTTATCTTATTGAGTCATTTAAAAAGTTCAGTTTAACACAAGGCCAAAAATATGGGGCAGACAATGATATCTGAAAAATAGACGAGGAGAATTTTAAATTTAGCATATACGTGGTGCATTCAATAAGTTTCCTGACTTTTTTGTATAGTCATTTAAAATTGTCGTAGGCTCTTGTGATTTCACTATGTTATTGCTATACATCTTATGAGATGACTGACCAATTTTTATGATTTCAGGTTCAAATTAACAGCCACCGCAGGAATTCGAAAACACCCTACTAAAGCCTGATTATCACAGCTAGTGAATTTCAAAAATGCAATCTGGACGTGAGGACACTTTAGAAGAACAATATGCAATAAAATTCTGTTTTAAACTTGGAAAAAATACCACAGAAACGTATGGAATGCTTCAGACTGCTTTTCGACCATCTTGCATGAATCGAGCATCAGTTTTTGAGTGGCATAAGAGATTCAAGGAAGGCGAATTAAGTCATTTTGGGTTGATTTTGTTTCATAGCATATCAACCATTGTAGGTTATGAAATGCCAAATCCATTTTTGTTTGTTTGTTTGTTTGTTTGTTTGTTTGTTTGGGCTTTATGCCATATCAAACTTTGTAGGTCATCTAATGACAAATCCATTTTTTACAAATAAACAATTTTATTTCAAATCATTCAGTTTAGCATAAAAACACAATTTAATTGTCAAAAAAGATTCTATTTTAGGCTATTCAGTTTACTCAAACAGTTCTAATTCAAACAATTCAGTTTAGTATAAATATAGTCTTTGTTTACTCACTGTTAAATGTCAAAACTTCTATTTCAAACAATTCAGTTTAGCGAAAGTACAGTTTCAATGTCAAAACAGTTCTATTTCAAGTAATTTAGTTCAGCATAAGAACACCGTTTAGTTCTATTTTACCCATAGATAGGACCTTATCAGGTGCTACCACTCTGGGTCAGAGTGGACCTGAGAGCGATGGCAATGAAGGAGTACTCTGCATTCCCCAAGGCTCCAGAATAACTGGAACCTCACCATCAGATTGTTTAGAGTCATGTCAAAACACTCGTTGGGGGAGTCTTACCCCTCTACAGAAATACAATAAGTGTATTCTACAGCCCCATCTAGCTGGGCGATTGATTTCTTTGTTTAATGGCATACCTATTTTCTTGTTAGATGGTCAGTAGTGGAACTACTTAACCCATAGCTGAAGAGGGTAGCGGGGTTCATACCTTTTTTAAGGCTATTAGTCCGAAAGTGAGTGAAATAGCTCGACTGGAGTTCGAACTCCCTGACTACGATGTCTAAGTCTAGCACGTTAGCCACTACACCACAAGGGATCTAGTAAAGTCAGATATAATGAGAGCATAGCAATTTAGTGACACCCTGGTCGTGTTAGGTAATATGTAAATATTTTATAGACATGAATGTTCAGAAGTCATCAGTATATTAAGTATTGTTCAGACTCTTAAACACATTCTTTATGTTGTTGTTTTTTATGAACTCAATGTTTTATTCTACATGCTTTTTTTTAGTGCAATATGTATAGACAAAAAGAAAGTTTGTTGATTGTTTACGAAAAACGTTGGAAAGCAAAAAAAATGGTGACTCATATGCTTAAAGCCATCTACATAAACGATGCCATTTTGACTCGCTTTGCTGAGAGTGAGTTAAATTGACAGGTACATTAAACGATATTTCTTTTCTATTTGTTTATTGTCTTATTAAAAAAAATTTTTAAATCCTCCCTTTTTCTTATGGATCCTGCAATTGAAGAAGGTCACAGAATGGATTAGCTGACACCTTTTATGCTAACAACAAATGTCTCTACAATAAACAGACTCGGTAGTTTTTACCATGGAAAAGTCTTGGGTGCATAATCAGATAATAAACAAAAACCTTTGAAACCTTTGTATGGCAACCGATAAAGGAGAAGGAAAACTCTGAATTCAAACCAGTTAAAGTCTACTTAAAATTTGACCTTCTGTTGCATCCTGCCCGTATGAAGGGGGGGGGGAGATAAATATATTCATAACATTATGATTTTTAATATGTTTTAATGGTATCCTTTGTATTGCTTTGATGGCATATCAACCATTGTTGGTCATTTAATACCAAATCTGGTTTATACATATATATTAGATATATATGGTTTGGTTAGGTTACGTTTTATGGCATATCAACCATTGTTGGTCATTTAATACCAAATCTGGTTCATACATATATATTAGATATATATGGTTTGGTTAGGTTACGTTTTATGGCATATCAACTATTGTTGGTCGTTTAATACCAAATCTGGTTCATACATATACATATTAAATATATATGATTTGGTTATGTTGGGATTTTATGGAATATCAACCATTGTAGGTCATTTAATACCAAATCTGGTTCATACATATATACTAAATATATATGATTTGGTTATGTTGGGATTTTATGGCATATCAACCATTGTAGGTCATTTAATACCAAATCTGGTTTATACATATATATTAGAAATATATGATTTGTTGCTAACAATTCAGTTAAACATCGGTCATTTGTTTACATACAGTTAAATGACCAAATTGTTCTATTTCAAGCGATTCAGTTTGAGCATAAGTCATTGATCCACACAGTTTAAATGTCAAACAATTCCATTTGAGCCATATATATGACCCTATCAGGTGGTACCACTCTGGGTCAGAGTGGATCGGGGTACGATGGCAATGAAAGGATACTCCGTATTCCTAAAAGTTCCAGCATTACAGGAGCCTCACCATTCGATTGTTTAATGTCATATCCTGGACACTCGTTGGTGAGGTGTCTTACCCAGTGTATTGTACAGCCAAAGTCGACTGGATTGAATATATTTTAAATTTCCCGTAGAATATTGTAACCTGTTATTTAACAGCCAGTAAATCAGTTAAATAACAGCATTTTGCATTTTCAGCAAAATTTCTTAAGCCAGAAGTTCCGGCTGCGAGGCTCGGGATTGTCGGAGGCATTGAGGGCCCAAGGGTTAAAAATTAAAACAAATTTTACAGATTTTTAAACATCATAAAAACATTTCATTTTGTATCCGTTTCTTGAATTCGGTAATATACTGGAATTCTTCATGATCATTTATTCCATTGAATATGTATAAGTAACAATCCTAAAAATAAGTGATTTTTTTCTTTTTTAGTTATAAGGTTGTTACAATTTTTGTCATATGTGATAGACTAAGCAAAACTGCTAATTGGACTAACAAACCTCAAAGACTGACATCAAGTCAGCCAAATATAGAATTTGGTAGGGTTGTTTTGTTGAGGTTCTGAGAACAATAAAAGGATATTGGGGGTCGTTTTGTGCGAGATTGAGAACAATAAAAGATTTGGGGGGGTTGTGGGAAGGTCGGAGAACAATAAAAGGTTTTGGTGTTGTTTTATGAGGTATGAGAAAATAAAAGTTTTGGGGTTGTTTTGTGGGGGTCAGAGAACAATAAAAGGTTTTGGGTGGTGTTGTGCTGTCTGAGAACAATGAAAGGTTTTGGGGGTTTGTGGGGGTCGGTGAACAATAAAAGTTTTGGGGGGGTTCGTTGTGTGGTCTGAGAACAAAAAAATTGGGGGGTGGTTGATGTGAGGTCTGAGAACATTAAAAGGTTTTGGTGTTGTTTTATGAGGTATGAGAACAATAAAAGTTTTGGGAGTTGTTTCATGGGGGTCAGAGAACAATAAAAGTTTTTTTTTGGGGTTGGTTGTGTGGTCTGAGAGCAATAAAAGGTTTTGAGGCTTTGTGGGTGTCGGAGAACGATAAAAGTTTTTGGGGCGTGTTGTGGGGATCTGAGAACAATAAAAAGTTTTCCGATATTGATGGTTCAAGATCAACCTTCGTGGGTTATTTAATATTTAAGCTATCCTTGAAGAAGAACAGTAATGGTATAATTAAACGCATAGCTGGTAGGGATGAAGCGATTCGTACCATTCCCAAGAGTATTAGTCCGAGACTGAAGTTCGAACTCATTTACGTTGGTTGCAATACTCTAGCACACTACCCACAGCACCACGAGGACTCCACATATATTAATTGGCCTAGTCAGTGGTATCGAATAAACCGACTGTATATCTGCAGTGGGGTAAGACTACCCCACCGAGTTTTCTGGTTATGATACAAAACAATCTGATTATAAGGCTCCGGTAATGCTAAAGATTTGGGGAATGTGGAGTACCCCTTTATTGTCATCGCTCGCAGATCCACTCTGGCCTAGAGTGGTAGCTCCTGATAGGGTACTATCTACGGGTCAAATAGAACTACCTGCGCTAAACTGAATTGTTTGAAATAGAACTGTTTATATGCATAAAATGGATTTGGCATAAAATAACCTACAATGATTGATATGCCATAAAACCAAGCCAGACCAATTCAAATCAGATTAATTGATCGTAATCTACGGTCAAGTCACGTTGTAAGTATTAGTTACCACCAGATCATCGAAGTTAAGCAGCAATGAACCAGTTCAGTATTTAGATGAGTGACTACCAAGAAAATTTAGGTCTTTTAAAGCAGTTAAAATAAACCAATGAAAGTTTTAAAATCTACTTGATTTCATGTTTACACACTTTGGAAAGAACTCTCTGCAATCAAAATCTTTTCATTTCGCTATCATCAACATCAGTGCAGAACAATTCTCCCAAATATTTGCAATTCTTTCGATCATTGTTCACGGACCCCTAACACAGTCCCTTGACATTGAAAAGAAATCCAAACATAACGACAAATTTATACAAGGGAGCTAACTCTTAATCCGTGAAAGCATTCTAACCCTGAAAATGCAAAATGCTGATATTTAACCGATTTACGTGCTATTAAATAACAGGTTACAATATTTTGCAGGAAATCTAAAATATATTCAGCCCAGTCTGTTGGGGCTGTATAATACACTGACAACATCTCCGTTCAAGACTTTTCTTATTTTGTTCTTATCAAATCATCGTGTCTGTCTGTCTGTCTGTCATTCGTACCTTTTGTTTCTAACGTCTTTACACTTCTTATACCATTCTTGACAAAGACCGATTCCTTCTTTTAAATGATTCCCAGACCAACGCTTCTTTCATTTATTCTATAAATTATCTTGAAGACCTTCCAAATTCGGGGCGTTACAGCTGAAGTCAATTCGAAGATATTACAGATTCTTTTGAACACGGTCAATGAGAATAAGTAGTTTGTATCAACATCTTGACAAAATAATAAGATAAAAAAGGGGGAAGAGAAACACTTCATGAGATTATTCAATTGCCTTCTGTCACTTCTTGTTTCTCTTGTCAACTTTTCATAATCTGTGACGTCCTGGAAATCTTAAGCCTCTCTTCAAAGTACTCGGTCAAGTTAAAGGTTTTGGTACGCGCTAATTCAGGGCGTGTATATCGCCTGACTGTATCAATTTAAGTTGTGGAAAGGTACCTGTTGTGGTTTGTGTGCTAACACGTTGTGCATTGCTTTACTCCGTGCGTGATTTGAAAACTGCAGAGATAAATGTGCAGCGTAGTCTAATTCGTGAACTTAGACGTGTGACAATATCCCCGTCGGCCGACCCCCGACTATCTAAAAGTCGTTAAACTTCTCATGGCCTGTGATTCATCAAGTGGGTTTTTTTTCTCATTTCTGACTAGGGGTATCACACATTTCTTTACGGCCACATAAAATACAACCGAGAGGGTGGGAGAAAAAGAACAAACGAACAAACACAGATTTGGGTTAGCTCCAAGCGCTAGAAAGGGTGTTTTGTGACACTTTGCATTCTCCGTGCATTTGTAAACTATCGCCGGCGTGTATTTTGCGCGAAATTTCTACAAAAGCCACTTGAAATGCCAACTCATCTTTTACTCTCTTCCCTCACTGCCTCCTTCTGCTGGCCGTCCTTCCCCTGGACTGCTATCTCACGCCGACTGGTCTAATCTGCTCTCCGTTGTCGACTGCCTCTCTGTGTCTTCTCTGGGACCTTCCTTTCCTCGTCCACTTCCGGTCTCGTGGGAGATCTCGAGCTCAAGACCTTTTTGTGGGTTTCGCGCCAAAGCAGACAAAGAGATTCTCTGACCGGCACACACACACACCCAACACAACGAATGGCCACATAGTGTCACAGGTGTTACGAGTTCGAACTGGGACACAACGCTACGGAAGCAACCAAAAACATTTGTTTTGCAAAACTACAGTAAATTGAAGCCCAGTCGGTCGGCGGTGTAGAATATACCGACTGCATCTCTACAGAGGGCAAAGTCGCCCTCCCCTAACCAGTGTCCAAGATATAACATTAAACCATCCGATGGCGAGGCTTCTTCCTTGGAGATTAGGGGAATGTGGAGTACTCCTTCATTGCCATTGCTCCCAGGTCCACTCTTACCCGGAGTGGTAGCACCTGATAGGGTCCTATCTATGGTTCAAATATAACAAACTGTGTGCAAACAAATGACTGATTGTTGTGGCCTCAGAAAGGGTCACTAATGAAAACGCAAAGGCAGATATTAGATAACAGATTATATTACACAAGAAAGATAGAGTTACATAGAAAAGGTAAGAAGTCTCGTACTGTTCGGATAACACCGATATTGATCAGCCTCTAGCAGCGAAATATCTCAGTACTAATAACGGTGAGAAGAGTCCATTATGGTGAGATGGGTAAGGCTACTACAACACTGATGTTCAATTGTGACTGTTATATAAGCAATACTTTGAACCATTTAACTGTATGCCAAAAGGATATCAAGCTCATTTAAGAATGCTATCAACAAAATGTGTTAACAAATCATATATATTTAATACATGTTTAAAGAGTATTTGGCATTAAATAACCTACTATGGTTGATATGCCGTAAAACCAAACCAAATATTAAGTTCAAGAAATGTCGCTCGGATGGCAATAGTCTCGACTCTCAAGCAGGGTCTCTTTGGCTTAAAACTGTAGATTCTCAGGTCATGCAGAAAGACATAGAAGCACATCCGGTGAGTAGCATTTGGAGAGTATCAGGGGAATTGGGCACCCCACAGTTTAGAATGCTTTGTCACCTCACAAGTTCGCTAAAAGAATCCGTTGTTGCTGAATTGTATCTTATCTGACAAAAAATATTGCAAAACTTTTGACTCACCCAAGTATTTGCTTCACTGAACAATACCAGGTAGGGAAATTTGAATTAACAACGATAGATGCGGGAGTTCTTGCACTATAGTGGCAAACGTGTGAGTTCGAACTTCAGTCGTGGGAAAGGCAGGAAACTCTTTATTCCATGCAGCTCTGGATTAAATAGTATAACTACTGTTCTTCAATAAGGATGGTTTTTGGACTGGATAACCCTTGAAAGTTGATATGCCATTAAAACAAAGAAACCAAACAAAATTAACAATAGGTTTAATGATTTCAAACTTTTCTTGGTGTTGATTTGAACAAGAGGAAAGCATAGAATAGACTTCGATGTCTCGCAAAATTCTATGATCACTGTACAGGCTGTTTCAGAAAAATTGATATCATTACGTAACTTAACGAATTCTCGTTCAAACGATTTCGAATTTTAACAGGTTTTGTCGAAAAAACTCAAAATTATATATTTAATCTTTTTTTTTTTTTTCTTTTCAGGTATAGAAATGTCAATAAAAGAAAAGACGTCTAAATATCAAACATAGACGTTTTTTCGACACATGCTGTAAATATTTGTGAGCATTTGAATGAAAATTGGGGAAGTTATTGGATTTCGAAATTATATCATTTTTCTAAAACACCCTGTGTATCTCAAAAAATATCAATTCTTTTAAAACACCTAATATTCTGCTTAGCTGCATGTACGCCCAGCAAGTTACTTAATTGGTCGACAGCAACTCGCAAACACTGCCAGGCTTGTTTTACATTTTTTTTCTTTTGCTTTTTTTCTTCTCTTTTCTTTAATAAACGCTATTACTGTCCCCCCTATCGGCGAGATTTTGAAAACGCAGTCTGTACCCCACCCCTGCCAAGAAGTAAAAAAAACCCTCAAAAATGGGCGTCCTGGGTATGATACTAAACTGCATTTGGTGGTAAGGCTCCAGATCTGGGGAGTACCCCTTCATTGCCATACTGAACCGGATTTTAGGGTCCCATCTATCGGCTAAATAGATATATATACAAATTATTTGTAATAGATAGAAATACTTGATATTATATCATTGTGTTCAAAAAGCATTCACACAAATGTAAAGATAAACATACAATGAATGCAATTCCCTATCATCTAGACATAAAATAACCCTAGACGACTTGACATGCCGTTAAATTTTATCAATCAACATTATTACAACAAGCAGGATGCGCCACGAGGTTGATTTTAAACGGTGTACAGCTGGTTTGAATTCAGAGTTTTCCTTCTCCTAAATTGGTTGCCTTACCAAAGCTTAAAAAAACAGTCTGCTCTATTGTAAGAATAGATAGATTCATTTTTCACAAGGTCATTCGACCCAGTCGGTTGGAGCTGCAGAATACTCCGACTACATTTCTGCAGAGGGGTACGACTCCCCCAATGAGTGTCCTGGATATGATAATACACAATCTGATTGGGGAATGTGAAGTACGCTTTCATTGCCATCGCTCCCAAGTCTACTCTGGCCCGGAGTAGCAGCACCAATGTATGGATCAAATAAATTTAAACTGCCATTACGCTCAAATGAATTGTTTGAGATGAATTGTTTTTACATTTATCTATGTTTAAACTGCGTACCTATGCTTAACTGAATTGTTTGAAATAGAACTGTCTTTAACATTTAATCAAATAACTATACCTATACTAAACTGAATTGTTTGAAACTTTTATCAAAATGACTTAATTCGGCGTTAAATAACCTGAAAAAGGTTTGCCCAGCCGGCTGGGACAGTAGAATACACCGACTGCTTCTCTAAAGACGGGTGAGACCCCCCCCCAGTGAGTTTCCTGGATATGACACTAAACAATCTGATGGTGAGGTTCCTGTAATGCTGGAGCTTTGGGGAATACAGAGCACCCCTTCATTGCCATTGCTCCCAGATCCATTCTGGCCCGGTAGCATCAAATAGGGCCTTATCTATGGGTTAAATAGAACTAACCTGCATATTTATGCTAAACTGAATTATTTGAAATAGAACTGTTTGACTAAACAGAATAACTTAAAATAGAAATGTTTTTGACGATTAAACTGTACTGACATTTAAACTGCGTGCTTATGCTAAACTGGATTGTTTGAAATGGAACTGTTTTTGACATTGAAACTGTACTTACACTAAACTGAATTGTTTATATAGAACTGTTTTGACATTTAATTGTGTGTAAACAAATCTGTACTTATACTAAACTGCATTAGCTGAATTAGAACTGTTTGAATAAACTGAATAACTTGTAATAGAAATGTTTTTGACAATTAAACTGTGTACTCATGCTAAACTGAATTGTTTGAAATAGAACTATTAGCATAAGAATGGATTTGGCGTTAGATTACCAACAAAGGTTGATATGCCATGGATTCCAACCAACCAACTAACCAACCAACCGAAAAAGGTTGATACGCCATAAAACAAAACCACCCAACCAACAACCCAAGGTCATTAGCTCAAAGGGAAAAACAAAAAAAAAACACCCCCGGGATTTGAACTCTGATCAACTATTACATTTTTTCAACGATAACCGTTACGTTAAGAGCGCTTCCTGAAAAAGTGTATGAGGCTGTAATATTAGGCTTTAAAAATACTTTTCAGGGAACTCTAGCGAACAGTGGTTGAATGAGTTCATTCTTGGACACCAAAGAGAAGATAAGAAATGCTATGTTCTTTTATAAACTGATCAAAGATGGACGTTGATTCGAATAAGGTCTGCTTTATTTGGTTTGGTTTTATGGCATATCAACCATTATTGGTTGTTTAATACCAAATCCTGTTTTTACATCTATATTAGATATATGATTTGTAAATACATTTGGTTGATACACACAGGTAAATGATCAAATAGTTCTATTTCTAACAATTCAATTTAGCATGAGTCAACAAAACTAAATAGTTCCAATTATTGCTATGTATCAGTAACAATTCAATTAAACATATGTTATTTGCTAACACACTGTTAACTGATCAAACCACTCTATTCCAAACAGTTCAATTTAGCATAAGTCATTTGTTTACTCACAGTTTAAATGTCAAACATTTCTATTTGATCCATCAGGTGCTACCATTCTGGCCCAGAGTAGAACTTAGAGCAACGGTAATGAAGGAGTACTCGGCATTCCCCAAAGCTCCAGGCTTACTTGAGCCTCGCCATTAAATGGTTTAATGTCATACCCCGGCGATTCGTTGGGGATGGTCTTATCCCTCTGGAGAGATACAGTCGGTCCATTCTACAGCCCTCGCAGACTGGGCCGTTTTGAATAAACCGACGAGGTTTCCTATATAAGAGTTATCGTCTACTTCCTTGTGACTCCCCATGTTCTCAGCTGACATGAATTATATTCAATGTTCGTTTGGTTTGGTTTTATGACATATCAAACCCTGTGGATTATTCAATGCCAACTCCTGTTTACGCATACACACACGTGTATATATGATTTGTAAGCGAAAAGTTTGTCGGTAAAAGTATTTTTAAATAAGTCAGATCTAATTTATTTGCATATAGTTAAATGGTCTCAGATATTGCATTCCAGCACTAATAATTTTATTCAATGTTAATCATTTGTTTGCACACAGTTAAATGATTTCACCTATTGTTATAAAGCATTAATAATTCAATTTGATATTAATAATAATAGTAGAAAAAGACAGAACAGTTCTATTTGACGCAATGGTGGGATTCTAGCAGGTACTTCAACTCCAGGTGAAAGTGGACATGGGAGTAATTGCCATGAAGGGGTACTGTATATCTCCCAAGGCTCCAAGACTGGAGACTCACCATCAGATACTGTTTAGTGTCATTTACAGGACATTTACTGGACATTCAGTGGGGAGGTTTAAGTCCTCGGCAGAGATGCAGTCGGCGTATTCTACAGCCCCAGTCGATTAGACTGGCAGTTGTTGGAATAACTTTCCAATTTGCAAGTTTAGAATGTACAGCGTTTGGCAGGTCACATGTCTCCAAATAGGAGCTCATTTTGGATACATGGCCTGTTTTCATTAAAAACAGACACAATTTTGATCTCAAAGAAATGGTTTAAAGAATCTTTCTCCCAGCATTCTCTGTTTGTTTTTACTAACAGAATGTATCTTTCACATTTTAATATTCAACCCTGGTATTTGTTGAGCGCCCCACGTACGCATATGGCCTTTTTCATTGTGGGAACCAGGCGCAGGATCGTAGCTCACACTCGCCCGGCGATTCCAAAACTAACCCGTTGGCAATCCCTTAAGAAAAGGGCGCTTCAGGCGCCAGGCGATAAAACTCGCTCCTCTGGGGAGGGTTAAAGCCTGGAGAACGCCTCCCTGAGGCTCAAAGAGCGCCAGTCTCAGCGCGTGTGATATGAATGCCGACTTTCTGGAATCCATGTCAGACGGCCGCGATCGACTGCCATCGGAACCAAGACACAGCCGACCAGATTCGAATATCGGTTAACACAGTCTGTCGAGATATGTCCCAGCCAAATGGGCTAGGCTGTAACTCAATACAATCCTTGAGATGATATTTAACCTTTCCTGTGTTGATTATGTTTTTGGCACGAGAACCGTCAGATACTGAATTAATTCATTAAAATTGGATACAAATTATAACTAAAACACGTTTGTGTATTCATACAAACTTGGTTCACGTACAAACAAACATCTTCCTTTAATTTCACAAATATTCATTAAACCCCAAAGCATAAGGATACAATGTTTTAAGGGTCAAACCCTTCAAATTTTCACTAAAATCAAATATCCAAATCAAATAAATTACTTTCCACCATCTTGATTTGTTGTTAAAATCGAAGTTTCTCTCTCGTTTTAAATTTAGAAATATGCCCCACAAACTGGTGATGTAACACGCTGGGGTGTCCTCGTGGTGTAATGGTTAAAGCGATGAACTGCGGAATCGTAATACGTGAGTTCGTACTCCAGTCGCGCTATTACGTTCACTTTCGGGCAAATACCCTTGGGAAAGGTATGAACCCCCTTATTCTCCCTCCAGCTATGGGTAAATAGTAGGACGGACTAGGTTCTTCAGCCTTGGTGAGGCAACTAGTCTAGGAGAAGGAAAACTCTGAATTCAAACCTGTTAAACTCCGCTTAAAAATTGACCTTGTGTCATATCCTGCCCGAGCGGAGGGGTTGGTAAATAGTATCATATGCAAATCATACTGCCGAATCTCCAAGATACAAGCAGAGAAAAACGTAAACTCATTTTCCGTGTAAGTGTCCAAATTATATTTCTTTCTTCCTACAATCAGTTGCCGTCTTTTTTTTTCCTTTTTTCCATAAATGTTCAGGACAGATATTTACTTGACACATTAAACCCATATCTTGAAATTAAATTAGTGACCCCACCCCGACAAGTTAAGATATTGTGCAATTTCTGCTTTTTCTTCTCAATTACAGAAGTTCTTTCAGTTGCTTTTTACAATGGATTATTCTTGACATTTTCAGACATACTAATCTTTTTAGGTGTTTTCCAATGGTTTACTGTAGTCTTTTTTTGTTGGGAGCATAAGGTGCAGTAAATAAAAATAAATCCAGTTTGATCAGATATTGTCCGTTTTGAGTTCTGAAACAAAAAAAGGCTGAGTTCTTAATAAAAGTATAAGTCGCAGCAGACAGGATTTTGAATGAAAAAAAAACTGTCTTTTAAACACAGGATCACAGTAATTCGCTCTTTTCCCCTACTGAGGTTTGATGGTCTAACTAGAAATAGTAGTCAGCTGATAAGAAATTCACATATTTTAGTTTGACCGGTTGTTTTTATATACAGTTTATTGTTGTGTCAAGGTCACGAAACATAGAAATGTTTTTGACAATTAAACCGTACTTATATTTAAACTGCGTGCAGATGCTAAACTGAATTATTTGAAATAGAACTGTTTTTGACATTGAAACTCTATTTACACTAAACTGAATTGTTTAACATAGAACTCTTTTGACATTTAACTGTGTGTAAATAAAATCTGTACTTATACTAAACTCAATTAGCTGAATTAGAACTGTTTGACTAAACTGAATAGCTTGAAATAGAAATGTTTTTGACAATTAAACTGTACTTACATTTAAACTGCTTGCTTATGCTAAAGGGAATTATTTGAAATTGAACCGTTATTGACATTGAAACTGTACTGACAATTAAACCGTACTAATATTTAAACTGCGTGCAGATGGTAAACTGAATTATTTGAAATAGAACTGTTTTGACATTTAACTGTGTGTAAACAAATCTGTACTTATGCTAAACTGAATTAGCTGAATTAGAACTGTTTGAATAAACTGAATTGTTTGAAATAGAAATGTTTTTGAAAATTAAACTGTGTACTCATGCTAAACTGATTTGTTTGAAAAAGAACTGATTATTTATATAAAAATGGATTTGGTGTTAAATAACCTACAAAGGTTGATATGCCATAAAACCCAACCAACCAAATCATATATTTTAGAAAGGAGATATTTCCTAATTCCTTCTTAAATCAGATTTTTTTTTTCGAAAACCGGTTATCTGTTGGCAGAAAAAGAGCCCACATATTCTGGGAATACAGCGAACCCAACCACGTTATTTCTGTTCTTAGCGCATCAGGCAGAATAGCTTCTTTTTTTTTATTCCGTATCCATGACTGACTCCAACAGCCCAATGTCATGCTGTTCAATCACTTCCGATATGACAGATGTAGGGTCTTTGACACTATCCAGTTCGCCAAGTTCAGTGTCGTCAGGTGAAATCTCGTCAATAAACCAAGCCTCACCAACACCGCCGCCGCCGCCACCACCACCTCTAAACTTGTCTTCATCCTGTCATGTCCACGTTCTCCGTGGCAACCTCTCTCTTAATCTTGTCATATTCAGATATATCTGCCTTGGCTTCCTGCTCAGCTAATGTCGTATTTGTATTTCATCCATCTTTCGACTTTAATAAACTTGTAGTGGGTGCAGAAATCTCCTAGGAACATTTCCAATTGTTTCGGGGGCGGTCTTTGTTTTTTGGTGTTGTTTTTTAGGTCTTCTTTTATTTATTTATCTTATTCTTTTTTTTTTTCTTTTTTTTTTTTCTTTTTGTAAGCCATGATAAACTTGGCCAATGTCTTTGCTTCTACTTCTAGAATTCATCACCTCTACCAGCCAGCTAAACATTTCTCGTCAAAAAACCGTTTCATTGCCTTCCTAAAAAAAAAACGTTGTTTTACTAATATAACTGGTAAGTGCGTTAGTGTATCTGAAATATACAAACAAAATTCCATCCTTTCTGAAAAACTAATTGGTGAGGATTCAGATTTCGAACGGATCAAAGCACTGATTAACGGTATTTGTGCTCCGTCCTACCAACCGGACTAGTGTGGCACAAGGCCATAAATCACTGAATAACAAAAAATAGCTTTCTAAATTATCTTTTTATAGCCTTGTCGAGTATAAAACCGGTTTCAAGTCTGTGTGTTATGTTGTATCAAGGTTTCCGCTTGGCTAAGAAAGATGCTTGTGCTTTGTTAACCCGTTTATGATTGGAGGAAAAATATATACGGAGCACTTCACAGATTTCTATAATTCCTCTCCAAGCATACTTTTTCAACTAACAACAAACTATTAAACAATTTAACAAACAGTTTTTTTAACTTAATACCTTAGCCCTTAGAATCCGAACAGTCGGTATTTGAGCCGCTGTTAAGAAGTGCATATATACAGGTGGTCTTGTTGGTTGACTGATTGATTTTAACGGCATTTTCACCAGTTCGGGTTTATTTTATGCCTAAGATTAAGGAATCGTGTACATTGTAACTTTTTCTTTCAGAGTTTTTGCACTCAATTATACATCAAGTATTCCTATTAAATACAAATAATTCCTACATGATTGTATGATTTAAAACAAGTGCTTCTATTTAATAATAATATGTTGCACATACTTAGTTGGGTTCAAGTATTAATAATTCTTCTGAAACAATAATTGCTTCAGTATGTTTGGTTCCTAAGTTTAATGGCATATAAATCTTCGTGGGTTAATACTCTGGCGTTGCGAATCCAGTCCTGGCCGATACGTCTAGTTCCGCCAGGGAATTTTCGCCGACATTCAATTCCTCAGCTCTGCTTGCCAATCCGAGATAACTGTTACCATTCGCCACGTTGTGTATTTTGATCCGAATGGCAGTGTTTTAGCTACCTCAGATCGTTTCCAATTTTGGCTGGAATCCACGCCGAAATAAAATCGCTGCTGGAAGAGAGATTGTACCTGTCGCGCTTCACAAAAGTACACAAGAAGAAAGAAAGCAACGCTTTCAAATTTCTCAAAGCTATTGTTTTTATCTAACTATATATGTATTTACAGAAGTGTGTAGAATACAAAAAGAAAGAAAGAAAAAGGTGTAAGGGAGGCAACTATCGTTTCTTGGTTATCTAACCAAAAAATAATTATTCGTCTCGGCTTTTGCTTCGAACTCCCAGTTCTAGGCTAATCTTGGTTTCGCCCGAAATTCTCGGACTATTCTCGGGTGGGTTCTGCACAGGGCCCTTCTCTGTCTTTCTTGTCCTCTCGTCTTCATTGATCTGATTTGTACTCATCTATAGGCGGCGTACCCTGCTTATATAAATTTGGGGGCGAGGTTTCGATGATCTCTGGGCACGCCCATGCATAATGATATGTAAATCGCCAAGCTGACCAACTTTCTCCACATATGGTCGACGCTTTGTTTAAATAGGTGTTAAAAATTAGATTTAGTACCCCACGCTGATTCTTAGTAGACGGCTAGTTCTTGAGATAGGATAAATCCACTTATATTGTCTCAATCTTTAGCTTGAACTTTTTCTTACCTAGACCACACAGACTTCATTACTGTTTTTTATCGTAAGATCCACTTATGTTTTTTTTCATCTTGAGCTTGAACCTTTTTTCATCCCTCTTGCCCATACAGATTTCATTACTGTTTTTATCGTAAGATCCACTTAAAGAATCTTGGGACGTCAGTCAAAAGTTAAATTTTTTTTAAAATAAGATAGAAAATGAAATGATAAGAAGAAGAGGGAAAATATATGAATTTTCCTTAATTATTTCCCTAGAATCGTTAATTAATCCATCAGTCTGGGGGTGGGGTAGAGTTCTCGCTGACACAATACCAGAGCCATCCTTATAGAAGAGCAGCAATGATACTATTTAACTTATAAGCAAGGAGGGTAAGGCCGGGGGAGGCTCATACATTTCTAAATATTATCAATCCGAAACTGGACGCAACAGTATGACTGGATTTCGAACTCACTTACTTCGAGGCAGCAGTGCAGCACTTTATCCATTACGCTACGAGAAATTCCACCTTATTGATCCAATAGCCTAGTCAGCTGGGACTGTAGAATACCCCGACAGAGTCTCTGCAAAGGAGTAAGACCCCACCCCAACGAGTGTCCTGTTATGACTCTAAACAATCTGATGGTGAGGCTCCAATAATGCTAGAGCTTTGGGGAATGCGGAGTACCCCTTCATTGCCATCGCTCCCAATTCCCCTCTGGCCAGGAGTGGTTGCACCTGATAGGGTCCTATCTATGGGTCGAATAGAATTAAACTATATACTTATACTAAACTGAATTGTTTGGAATAGAAGGGTTTATATTTATAAAAACTGATTTGGCATTAAATAACCTACAATGGTTGATATACCATAAAACCAAACCAAAACTTATTGATTAAAGTAAAAATTCTTAATACGAACAATTTATATACAGTTATATATCATCAAGTATTCTTATCAAATGCCAGTAACTTTTAAACAGATCTACTGAATCCATAGACGTGACCCTTATAAGTATTACCACTCCAGATCAGAGTGGACCTGGGGGTAATGGGAAAGTAGGAGCATTCTGACCCTCTTCAACAGTCGGGGTCCAGCTGGCAAGAATTTGCATTTCTATATCTTTATTGCATTGCCAATTAGCAAATTACAGCATTTTACATTTTTAAATATTTTACAGACAGAATATCTAGGTAGTGGCTCAAGGGTCATGTGGGGTCAATCTTCAAAAAGTTTTAAAAAAACGAAAAAAAATGACAACTTGAAACTCCAAATCGAAGCTCCGTGGGACATAAAACATAATTCTGTTAAGAGTTTACGCGTTGCTGTTGCCATGTAAACCTGTTCAAGGGCCTGGCTGAGGAGGTCTAAACCGATTTACCAAATGCTTGTTTCGGTCTGACAGAGAAAAGAAGAGGACAAAGAACAAAACAATGTAAAAGGCGGAAAAAATGATCACTAGTAGACAAGAAAAAGGAGTAAAGCTCTTCAAAAATCCCTACTTGGCAGCAAGAGCAGTGTCTATCTAAAACACACATTGATAAAGCGAGTGGTAGTTCTCCTTTAGATATCTCGTCAAATCTTGAGTGGGATTGAAGCAAATGAAGTTTGCAGAAAAGCAACACATTCAAATAATATCCCTTTTTCAACCAATCATATTACTCATTCAAAACGTAATATGCAGATAAAACGTATATATACTCCTTCTCTGAGACAGGTTTTTGTAATCCACCCAAAGAGGTTTAACAATTTTACAAGCAAAAAACCCAGAGGACAAACACAAAAGTGATGGAGTGACTTGGTTAGTGAGGATACATAACAACCTTTGTAAACAGCAGAAAAACTCGCAAAGGATATGATAAAATAGAGGTTGTTGTCGGTTAATATGTGTGAAGTGGATGCATTAGTACGAGGCCTCGAAAACTACATAAAAACAGTAAAAACTAATTACAGCAACCAGAAACAGCACTGATAACAAAGGTCAACAGAACAACAATAACCAGGAAACAGAAATGGGAAGAAAAACAACTGTATGAAAATTTTAAGCGACAAATTGACGAACTCTTACACGAAAAGACTTGGACGTGGCTAAGAAAGAGAAACATTGAGAGCAACTGAATCTCTTCTAATAGCAGCAAAAACATCACCATTAGGACCAACTATATAAAAGCGAAAAGAGATACGATACAACTGAATAGTAAGTGTGTGTAACGTGGTAATAGAGACGAAACAATTAATCCCATAATAAGCGAATACAGTAAACTAGTACAGAAGAAGAAAGACAATATACGACTGATTGGGAAAGGTGATCCACAGGGAATTTATAATTTACCAAAACGTACATGCATCAACCAGAATCCGTCCTGGAGAATGAGACGTACCAAATTCTCTGGGATTTCAAGATACTAACAGACGATCAGACCTAATGTTAATTAACACAAAAAAGGAAATTGCTGAATAGTGGACTTTACCGTTCCGCAGACCACAGAGTGAAAATTAAAAAAACCAAAAGCGAGACAAGTACTAAGACCTTGTCAGAGAACTAAAAAAAGCAATGGGACATGAAGGTGACGGTAATACTAATTGTAATTGGAGCACTTGGAACAATCGACAAAGGCTTGCTAAAGGAACTAGAGTTGGAAATCGGAGGACGAGCCGAGACCATCCAAACTACAGTATTATAGCGATCGACCAGAATACTGATAAGAGTCCTGGAAACATGAGGATACCTGCTGTTACTCAAACTTTCGTAAAAGACCATCAAGTAACGCTCGAGTGAAAAACTCACAAATAATAATAATAATAATAATAATAATAATAATAATGATAGTAATAATAATTGGCACAGAAGGAGTACAAGACGAGATACGACTGGGTGGGCAAGGTGATCCACTGGGAGATGTGCAAGAAATTTAAATTTGACCATGCCAACAAATGGTATATGCACAACCCAGCACCTGCCAGAGAAAATGACACACACAAACTCCTATGGGACTTTGATATACAAACGGATCACCTAATCTCGGCCAGAAGACCAGACCTTATAATAATCTACAAAAAAAAAAAAAGAAAATCTGCAAAATTGTCGACTTTGCGGTCCCGACTTACCACAGAATAAAACTGAAAGACTGTGAAAAGAGAGATAAATACCTTGACCTTGCTAGAGAATTGAAAAAACTATAGAACATGAAGGTGATTATTATACCAATTGTGATTGGTGCTTTTGGCACGGTAACTAAAGGATTATTAAAGGGCCCGGAAGATTTGGAAGTAGGCGACTGAGTGGAGACCATCCAAACAATAGCATTATTGAAAACGGCCAGAATACTGAGAAGAGTCCTGGAGACTTGGGGAGACTTGCTGTCACTCTATCTCCAGGGAAGGACCATCAACTTACACTCATGTGAAAAACTCTAATGAGTAAAAAATAATAATAATAAAAGAGAACCTGCCATATAGTGGAATTTGCCGCCTCGGCAGGCCACAGGGTAAAACTGAAAGCGAAAAGAGAGATTAGTACCTAGACCTTGCTAGAGAACTGAAAAAAAAAAAACAATGGAACATGAAAGTGACTATGATACAAATTGAACTGGTATGCTTGGTACAGTCACTTAAGGACTGGTACCGGGACTGGGCGAGTTGGAATTAAAAGGACAAGTGGAAAACATCCAAACTACAACATTTTCAGAATCGGCCATAATACTGAGAAGAGTCCTGAAGACTCGAAGAGACTTGCTGTCACTCAGACTCCAGTAAGAAACAAAAGAGTAAAATAATAGTGAGGATATGGAATGGAATTTGGTATTTATAATTGTGCACATGCTGAATATGAAAAGTGGAGAAAGAGAAACAATGGAAGAAAAAGAATTACAAAATCAGGAAAGTATCAAAACGGTTGAGAGGAAGGAAAATTACTAGTAGTTGGGAAATTTCGAAACGGGCACAATCAATTAAACGAATTTTAAAAAATAAGAAAAGAGTACCAAAGAAATTGTTACCTCTTTGAGGTGACATCTTCTGAGGTACTCTTCGCACTAAACGGTAGTTCTCTGACACTAGTGGACAAGTTCACCTACCTAGGAAGCAGGGTCTCATTAACCGAGACAGACATCAACACGGACTAGCAAAGGCGTGGACAACTATCGATAGGCTATCGGTCATATGGAAGTCAGACCTGACCGATAAAAGGAAACGCAATTTTTTCCCAGCAGCGGTCGTATCGATACTGCTATATGGATGCACTACATGGACGCTAACTAAAACGTATTGAGAAAAAGCTTGACAGCAATTATACAAAAATACAGCGAGCAATATTAATTAAGTCCTGGAGACAGAACTCCACTCAGCCACTTGCCACCCATCGCGAAATCTACCCAAGTTAGACGAACCAGAAATGAGTGACACTTCCGGCGAAAAAGGAACGGATTCGTAAGTGACATACTCCAGTGGACCCCTTCACAAGGACGAGCAAAGGCAGGACGACCAGCTAGAACCTACATACTACAGCTCTGTGCCGATACAGGATGTAGCCTTGAAGAACTACCGGGAACGATGGATGATAGAGACGGGTGGCGAGAGAGGGCCAGGGAGATTCACGCTGATGGCGGGACATGATGATGATGACCTTAGAAGAACAAAAGAACTTCTCAAAACCAATCTAAGCGGCAGAAATCTCATCAAAGGAATAAACATCTGGGAAGCACTCCTTGTAAAATACCATGTTCAAAATAGACAAGGGAGGAACTTAGACAAATGAACAAGAGGACAAAATATATGATGATGCATAAAGAGGTGCTCGTGGTGTAATAGTTATCGTCGTAGGAAATGGACACGGCATTACGAGTTCAAATCCTGGACGAGGCTGATTGCATTTCACATAGCACTAATACCATTGGGAAATTATTATATTATTATGGGTAAATAGTAGGCCAGACTGGGTTCTCCAGCCTTGGTGAAGCAACTAGTCAAGTAGAAGGAAAACTCTGAATTCAAACCTGTTAAACTCCGCTTAAAAATTGGCCTTGTGTCATATCCTGGCCGAGCGGAGGGGTTGTTAAATATGGATGCATAAGGTCTTACATCTGAGAGATGACATGATCAGACAATATGTATCAAGAAAAAAAAAGAGGATGAGGACTCGCCAGCATTGAGGATTATGTTGATGCATCAATACAAGGACTCGAGAACGATATTAAAAAGAGCGAAGAAAGACTTATTACAGCTGCCAGTAATTGCGATGATACAAACTGAAAATAAGTAAAATAATTTTAAAAAAAAACAGAAATGGGAAGAAAAACTACTGTATGGATATTTTGAGAGATAAATTGGTGAGATTTTGCTCGAGAAAAACTGGATACTGCTAAGAAGGGAAGCTCTTAAGAGGAGAGATGTTAATAGCAGCACAAAATAATGCCATAAGGACCAATTTACGTCAAAGGGAAAATTGATAACACACAACAGAATTGTAAGTGTAGTTTACTTGAATGCAGATATGAAACGATGAATCAGATAATAAACGAATGCAGCAAACTTACGCAAAAAGAGTAAAAGACAAGACATGACGGAATGAGAAAAGGGATCCATGGAGAATTTGAATTTCTAGCACATTGTGCAAGAAATTTAAATTTAATCATTCCAAGAAATGTTATTTTTGTAACATACGGATATGTGAAATAGACGTAATGGTCATAAACATAAACAGGAATCCGAAAACACGAAATTGGTTCAAGTACGAAACTTTTATTCACCTTTTTGAGTTTAAAGGTTTTTCGACATGAGGAGAGAGAGAGAGAGAAAATCTTTATATGCTGACTGCTTTTACATCGAAAGCTCTCAACCCAACCAACGCGCGGCGCCCGTAGCGCACAAATTCGTCTGGCCTCGCCCAGGTCTGAATCTCAACTATCTCGTTCGGAGGCAGGAACTCAACTCACTGCTTTTCTCAAATCCCAAAATCCTCAGCCCACGCTTCCGGGCATGATGTCACCCACATTCCCTGGTCCTAATTCCTATCTGGGATTTTTATTTTGACATCTCTGAATGACACATCCTATCCGCGCGCGCGTGAACACCTGCGTTACTGTTGCACCTAACAAACCCATGCGCTAAGCGAAAGGTTCTCAGCCTAACTAAACCGAAAGGCAAGATATACAAAACGAAATCTCTCCGCAATTATATTACATTTTCAATTGCTAGAACCCGTGCTAGATAATAAGACACATACATTTCTTTTTGATATGGTGATACAAACGGATCCCTTAATCTCGGCCAGAAGAGTAGACTTTACCATTAATTACCCCCCCCCCCCAATTGCCATCTACTAGATTTTTACCTTTCTGATGGACTACAGAGTGAAAGTAAAAAAAGCCAACAGAGACAAATATTTGGATATTGCCAGAGGACTGTAAAAATTGAGTGACATGAAGGTGTAGGGAATAAAAAAATTTTTTTTAAATCAAATTGAATTAAAATAATTATTAAAATGTGCAGAAACTCCCAAGGGCCTCTGACAGAAATAGGAGCGACGCATGCGCAAGGAAAAAAAGACTATCCTGACAAAAGGAGGAATCTCATTCTCTTTCAGCTGTGACCAGCGGAGTGATAACACTTTACTAATTGGTGGAGAACGCCATGCGTTCGTCTTTAGACGACGCATTGGCTAACCCTTTCACTGGTAGTAGTCGTCTCTTTCACTACCAACCCATGACTAAAACACCGGATTTAGACCAACTCCCAAAAGTGACTAACACATCGCTAAAGCTTTATATACCGAATACGTTGTTAAAGTTTTAAATACCGAATAAGGACACATATATACCCAAGAAACGACTAACGCATTATTAACACCTTGACTGTGCGATTCAACCATTTCAATTGTATTCAGAGAGAATTTCCTTACCCACTGAATGGTTCTTGAACCCAGAAATAAAGGAAAAATATTTTTAAAAATGTCTTCGTCTCCTATCTGTTACAATCTTCTTTCATATCATTCTTTTACGGCCTTCTTATCCAAGAAGTTATACCAGCAAGACAACGTGGGGTAAGAATAGAATAACCTCGGCAATAACGGTAATACAGCTTGCGCTGGGACCCCATAAAGGTGATGGTGTTACCAATCGCTGTTGACGTGCAGGAAAAATTCCACAAAGGCGTTGAAAAGAGACCGAGAAAAGTAAGAATTAGAAGACAAATCCAGACCATCGACCAAAATACTGTGTAGAGTCCTGGTGACTTGAAGAAACTCGCTGTCACTCAGACAGTTAAAACAGCTGTACAAAATTCGCAAGGAGTAAAACAATTACGAATATTCCTGAGAGTCTTCTATATAAGAAATAATGAATCTCACAATTTACAGCTTTTCTTATCTTTATTGTTATTTAACAATATAAATTTTAAAAGACAAAATGTTCTGCTGTTATATGCAATTATCTGTGTATCTGGCTGTTTCTGCTATTGTCTATCTATCGGTCTCACCATGATTCTCTCACTTTATCTCTCACACACACAGTCTCTCTCTCTCTCTCTCTCCTTTCTTTGTGAATTAGATATTGTGTGTGTATATATATATATATATAATTTTCTTTATATATATAATTGCTTATCTGATTCTAACAGAAGCTGCTCCGTGGCACCCCCTTCAATTGGCACCCATGGCATGTGTTTTACCAGCCTCATTCTAAATAAGAGATGAGATAGAGTAACAGGAACTTTTGAAAATCAATAGATATCTGTATTTCCACCAAAAAGCCCAGAATGGAATACTTACCAACTTTTGATAAGACATTTTCTTTTTCTGCTAAGATGGACAAGGTTTAGAAAATAGATTGGTCATTTGCTTCCGAGACGAAGAATTTGGGTGCGTGTGTGGATGCACGTGTTCTCTATTGTCGTCATACAAGTCAAGAAAAGGTAATGCGGAACCGGGTGGACAGGAGGAAGATGAAACGCTTAGGTATGCAGGGTGAGAGCTGTACTTAATGCTTAACCAGAGGTTCTTCCACAGAAGAAAAAAGTCCGGTTGATGAACGAGGAATATTGGTTGCCACACACGAAGAAGTAAATTGGCTCCGTGGTGGGTAACAGGATAAAAAGAAGAAAGATATAATCGCATTTACCCTTATACATACACACATATATATATATATATATATGCGCGTGTGTATGTGGGGGTGAAAAAGATGGAGCATGTGCGTGCGTGCACGTGAGTGGAGGGGGAAGTGTGTATTTGTATAGCTACCTGTGTTGTGGGTTCGTGTATTTATTTAACCTCGCACGCAATACTAATGAGTGGTTTGAAAAATGTTTTGACATATGCATTTATTTAAGGGTATATATATATATATATATATATATATATATATATATATATATATGTGTGTGTATAATACTAATTTACCGGTAAAAACGTTCAAAATCATTAAAATATTGTTCTCTCTATACAAATCCCGAGCAGCATAAAGCAATAAATTAATTTGACTCAGGCACACGATCTTAAGGAGAGCTTATTTCTACACGTCTAAAGTCCATTGTATTTAACTGAATTCTAAAAGAAATATCTGTTCTCAATATCTTAAGCAATATTTGAGTCTCTTGACTATGAACTTTGTAATTTGGAGCCAGATTGAGACATGTGACAAACACACAAAAGGAAAAATAAAACGCGAACCATGTTCAACAATTTCTCTAACTCTAAAAATCGCCAGATACTTTTCATTTCTTTAATTCTCAGTTCACTTTTCTTTTTTCTTCTCTCTCTCTCTCTCTCTCTCTCTCTCTCTCTCTCTCTCTCTCTCTCTCTCTCTGTACATTTTAGCATATTTCTATATTTCTAATATCCCTTTTCGCTATTTTTTTGGTTTAATTTTAAATCTAAAATTTTGTTATTGTTTCGCGTCTGTGTTACGTAATTGACTGATTTTAATAGCATGTTAACTTGTCTAGGGTCATGTTGACCTGTCTAGGGCCATGTTGACCTGTCTAGGGTCATTTTAACTTTGATATTAGTGACACGCGTTCCTTTTACGTCCGTATTTACATTTTTTGTGCAGTTGTTTCTTAAGATGGATTTTTGCACACGGTCCTATCGAATACGAATAATTTTTAACAGATCTATTTGATCCCTAGAAGGGACCCTAACAAATCTATTTGATCCATAGATAGAACACAAACAGTTACTATCACGCAGGGCAGCCCAGTTGGCTAAAGCTGTAGAAGACACCGACTGTATCTCTGCAAAGATGTAAGACCCTCCCTCCAACGAATGTCCAGGATATGACACTAAACCATCTGTTGGTGAGGTTCCAGTAATACTGGAGATATCAGGAATGCCGAGTACTCCTTCATTGCCATCGCCCCCTGGTCCGCTCTGGCAGCACCTGATAGGGTTCTATCCATGGGTCAAATAGAACTATCTGACTTATGCTAAATTTAATTGTTTAGAATAGAACTGTTTGATCATTTAACTGTGTGTAAATAAATGACGGATATTTAATTGCATTGGTTAGTGATACAAAAATACTAGGAACTATTTAACTCTGTGGACTTACGTTTACAAATTATATATATATATATACCGGATTCGGCCATAGATAACCTACAATGGTTGATATGGCATAAAACCAAACCAGACCTCGCCTTTCCAGGTCTAAGTGAACTTGGAAGTAATAGTTATAAAGGATTACTCCACACTCCCAAAAACTGCTGCGTCACCATCAGATGCAGTTTAGTGTCAGAGTTAGGACATCCCATTTTTTTTCTGGGGGTAGTTCTTACTCATCTACGATATATACAGTCAGCCTATTCTGAGCCCCGACAACTGGGTGATAGTGTGGTGTAATAATTACCGAACAAGTTTAGCAGACTATTGTTAATGACTTTGATTCTCACTGGGTGCCCTAAAGTTCTAGTTTTGTTAAAAATTACGTTATAAACCGATCTCAGAGAATAATCACTGAGTAAGGATTTTGATTTTCCCAAAATGTACCAAAGTTATAACTTGGTACCAATTCTTGCCCAAGTTCATTTTTTGGAAAACATAAAGTAGATTATGTTTGAGTCATATTATTATTATTATTATTATTATTATTATTTACTCTTTAGAGTTTTTCCCATCAGCTAATGCTGATGGTCTTTCACTGGAGTTTGAGAGACAGCAAGTCTCTCAAGTCTACTGGACTCTTCTCTGTATTCTGGCCGTTCTCAATAATGCTGTAGTTTGGATGGTCTCCACTCGTCTGCCAACTTCTAAATCCTCCAATTCTTTTAATAATCCTTTAGTTGCTGTACCGAAAGCACCAATCACAATTGGTACAATTGTCACCTTCATGACAATTGTCACAATTGTCACCTTCATGACAATTGTCACAATTCATGACAATTGTCACCTTCATGACAATTGTCACAATTGGTACAATTGTCACCTTCATGAGTTTTTTCCAACTCGAGGAACTTATTCTTCTTTTCACATTCTTTCAGTTTTATTCTGTGGTCAGCTGGGACAGCAAAGTCGACAATTTTGCAAATTCTCTTTTTTTTTTTTTTTTTTGATTACTATAAGGTCTGGTCGTCTGGCCAAGATTAGGGGATTCGTCAATTTGTCAAAGTCCAAAAGGAGTTAATGTGTATCATTTTCTAGGACAGGTGCTGGGTTGTGCATATATCATTTGTTCGTATGGTCAAATTTCAATTTCTTGCACATTTCCCAGTGGATCACCTTGTTCACCCAGTCGTGTCTAGTCTTATACTCCTTCAGTGCTAATTTGCTACATTCGCTTATTATGCGATTGATGGTTTCATCTCTGTCATCGCATAGTCTACATTTGCTATTTTGTTGAGTCTTATCTATCCTCGCTTTGATATGATTGGTTCTTGCGGTGTTGTTTTGTGCGACTATTAGAAGAGATTCTGTTTCTTTCTTAAAGTTTCCTTTTCTTAGCCAAGTCTAGGTTTTCTCGTGTGAGATGATTATCATTATTATTATTGTTTGTTTGTTTGTTTGTCATACCTCCCAAAGCATCTCCATTTTTTACTATCATCTCACATCAACTTTAAAAAAAGAATCTTTGCACAAATCATATGAACTATTAATACAGTATCTATATACAGATCAAATTATTTTAAGTGATTCATCTTATAGTTCAAAAAATGTCCTCTCAAATTCTTTTTCTAACCATTTTTTTCTGATACCATCCAATTTAATCTTAAAATTTTCTAAACTACTGTTTTTTTTTATCTGATTAGACAATTTGTTCCAAAAATATTTTACTGTATTGACAAAAAAAATCTAATTGATTAGTAGACTTATTTCTTAGACCATCAAAGTTAAACAGCCATGAACCTGTTGAGTACGAAGATGGGTGACTATTTAAAGACAACAGATACTGTAAACTGATCCCCATGTGCCAGACTTGATAAAATATTTTTGTTGAATTTATATTCGCCGTAAAAATCGTTATCCATTCTTGTTTCAAACTATTGTTACATGACAAGGAAATGAACAAAAAGGAGAAACCATTCAACTTTATCTACCATCATCATTATCATAATATTATGCTAATATCACAGAATTCGCCGACTGACTCTCTCTCTCTCTCTCTCTCTCTCTCTCTCTCTCTCTCGCCATCCATCCCTATTATCCTTTGTTCCTGGCACATCCTCTAGACTGCATCCATTATCCACACAGAGTTAATGCATGGAAGTCCTTATCAATTTGGTCACCACTGGTGTGTCCATGTGTAGGAGTCCATAGAAGAACATCGCTTTTGAGTCCGTCTTTACTTCTTCAGCATTGCTCCTCATGTCTTGTTCATCTTACTTTGATAGTTTGTGAGATGGGAGATAAGTGGCCATACAACTATTCTTTCGTTGTATGCTGCTTCTAGTATTTGTTCAAAGCAGCACGTAGCATTCTTGAGTGGTTCCCATCTAGCTTTTTCTCAAAGCATTCCGATTCCAATTAGTGCATCCATATTGTAGTACTGATACAGCTACTGCTTGGAAAAAATTCCGTTTTATTCAGTCAGAGAGACGAGATTCCCATATGATCGATAACCTGCCAATAGCATATTACGCCTTTGCTAAGCATATGTTGACATTGCATTCAGTAGATGAGATACTGCTGTAGAAGTATGCGAACTAGTATACTAATTTCAGTGCCTTGCGACTTAAAGTGAGGATAGTTCCTTACTCTTGACAATTCGAAATTTCTTCCAATTGTTTTTATCCCGACCTTCTTCTTCTTCTTCTTCTTCTTCTTCTTCTTCTTTCTTTCTTTCTTTCTTTCTTTGTTTTGTTTCCTTTTCCGTTTCTCATTGTTGTCTTCTTTTTCTTCATTCATCCTTCATTGCTTATTTTCTTCTTCTTCTTCTTCTTCTTCTTCTTCTTCTTCTTCTTCTTCTTCTTCTTCTTCTATACAAGATTTCTTCTTTCATTTTTCTTCTTCGATCCCTTTCCTTTTTATCCTTCATTTTCATCTCTTATGTCTTCACTTTTCATCTTTAGTATGATTTTTTTCTTCCCCTTTCATTTCTTCTTTCACTTCTTTCGTGGTCATTTTCTTCATCTTCTTTTAAAAAGATTAAATAAGGTTGTAATGGACACAAATGAGATGATTTCATTCATTTAATTTCCACTTCAAACCATTTCCGTAACTACAATTAAACAATTCAGTTTGTTCGTTTTGACTAACATTTACATTTTTATTGTTTCAACCAGTCTATCTGGTTCACAAATAGGAAGACTCGCCTCTTGCAGGAACCGAGGAGGATATTGAGGAGCGACAAGTCAACAAGGGTTGTAATATAATTAACGATGGTAATTAATTATATAAATTAATCGCTTTATTTTTAATGATAAATTGTGAATTAGTTAAAAACTTTGAATTGAAGTGTAAGTCGCATTCGAGAAAGGGTTAGGCAAGTGGACTGTAAATCCATTGGACTTCAGCCCTGTCATAACAAAAGTTTGTTTCAAAATCGGTTGTAGGCTGGTTATTAAAGCTAAACATTGGTTTATATGTCGGCTTTTTTTTAGCGATGACGTGTTTATGAAATTTTAGTTATTATGTAAGCAGTAATTAAGAGAAATATTAGAAGAAAATATAAAAAGAAGATTTTGGAGTGGGAGTCTGGCAATTAGTCCGAGTTGGTCGGTGAATTTGCGTCTGGTAATTTCGGGTCCAACTGGCAGATGAGACGAGCAGTTCTTTGGAGGTGAGGCTTGATCGGGGAAGAAGAAATCGACTCAGTGGTTTATTTCGTCAGTGACCAATGGACCTCTCTCTCTCTCTCTCTCTCTCTCTCTCTCTCTCTCTCTCTCTCTCTTATTTCCTTGATGTTGCCAAATAAAATGGATTTTCGCCTATGTTACACCTGTTTATTTGTGTCCAGAGTGTTGCACCTGTTCATATCATCATATTTTACGCTGTTGCATTGCAATGTCTCATAATGGTGTAAATTTTACCTCTATTTCCCACAACTTGATTAACTGATTAGTTTTAAGGCATGTCAACCTGTGTTGGAGTATTTAATACCGAAGTCAGTTTTCTTCCTATTTTCTCCAGCAGTTGTTTAGTTTCAAGTAACTTATAACAAAGATCAGAGGTGGCCGTGGTGTAATAGTTATCGTCGTAGGAAATGGACACGGCGACACGAGTTCAAATCCTGGACGAGACTGATTGCATAGCCTTGGAAAAGGTATGAATCCAATTATTCTCCCTCCAGCTATGGGTAAATAGCAGGGCCGACTAGTTTCTTCAGCATTGGTGAAGCAACTAGTCTAGGAGAAGGAAAAACACTGAATTGAAACCTGTTAATCTCCGCTTAAAAATTGACCTTGTGTCATATCCTACCCGAGCGGAGGGATCGGTAAATATGTATAACAAAGATCATTTTGAAACAATTACAGCTTCAAGTAACAATTCTCAATAGAAATGGTTTATGCAAAGTTTTACGGGTTCAAGTATTCCTATCTTATACAAATAATTTTCAAGTATTGGGCTCATAGATGAAACCATAAGAGGTACTACCACAGCAACGTCGAGTAGACCTATGAGCAATGATAACGAAGAGGCGACACTACAATCTTTAGAGCACAAGAACTGGAACCTCACCATCAAATACAGTTTAATGTCATAGTCAGAACACCTTTTTAAGCAAGGGGAATAACACCTCTGCTGGGAACTTTCTTCTTTTTTTTCTTTCTTTTCTCTTGCACTTTTCAACCTTTTTAATTATTTTCTTTTTCATATATTTTTTTATTCTCATTCTTCTTCACCGTTTTCAGTTTCTCTTTCCTTTTTCGCTTTCTCCTCTTCTTTCTTCGCTTTCTTCTCGTCTTTCTTTGCTTTCTTCCTCTTCTATTTGCGTTTTTTTCCTAATTCTTATTTTTCTTATTATTAGATTTCTTCTTCTTTTTCACTACTATTTCTATTTTCGATCTTCTTCTCCTTCTCTTTCTTCTTCTCTACTATTTCTATTTTTCAATACTTCTTCTTCTTCTTCTTCTTCTTCTTCTTCTTCTTCTTCTTCTTCTTCAGCCACATTTGAATTATGCTTGATTTTATTTTCCGGCCTCTTATTTTCAGAATTACCACAACAAAAACTAGCACGGAAGTCGAGACAAAAATGGCGCCTTTTTCGTGACCGGAAGGTCACAATAAACAGGAATGCAAGAAAAAAAAAAAGGCATTTTTTCAATTGATATCCTTGCTGTTCTCTATTCACCTTCAATACACAATAATTAAGCAATATTCACAGAAACAGTAAGTTTGTTTGTTTTTTGATTTACTCTTTTGTGAAACACTAACATAAATTTTATTTTCACATTTCAATAGATAAATTCACGTGTAGCTAGTTTTAAATAACTACCTGTATGTGCTTACACATGCAAACAAGACTAATTAGACGACAAACATATATATCTCTTCTTTTCTTTTTCTTCTTCTTAATTTCTATCTACCTATCTACCTACTTACATCACACACACACACACACACTCACGTGTGTATATATATATATATATATATATAGATGTTTTGTTAAATACCGCGGACCTTTTCTTTTTGTGATCTTTTTTTGTTTTTCTCAAACTTACTTGCTATTTTCTTTGTATCAGGCTTAAGTTGATATGGGAGTTTCCTAAATTTTGATCCCAAGCACTTTCGATCCTCTCCATCAACCATCCTCGTTGGAAATTCTTTTCCTTTTTTCTTTTTTTTTATGTAGGTATTATTTGCTTTTGTTTAAGTTAATAGTAAAGTTCTTTTGTCGGAAGAGTTTATTATTTGTGAGGGGGGTTTTAGTTAGCGTGTCAGTTATGTTTAATATGTTAGTGCCGGTGTTCAATCATATTTCTAATTCAGACTGTTTCAAGGATTATATATATATATATATATATATATATATATATATATATATATATATATATATATGTGTGTGTGTGTGTGTGTGTGTGTGTGTTTATATACCTGTATATATATGTGTGTGTGTGTGTATATATATATGTGTGTGTGTGTATATATATATATATATGTGTGTACATATATATATGTATATATATATATTTGTATATATATGTGTATATATATGCGTGGATATATATATATATGTGTGTATATATATATGTATATATATATATATATATGTGTGTATATATATGTGCATATATGTGTGTATATATATGTGTGTGTATTTATGTGTGTGTATATATGTGTGTATATATATGTGGGTATATATATATGTGTGTGTATTGGCCTAGCGGTTAGAGTGTTCGCCAATGGCCCGGGAGGCCTGGGTTCAATCCCAGGTCGAGTCATACCAAAGACCCAAAAAATGGCACTTGATGCCTCCTTGCTTAACACTCAGCATTATAAGGTACGGATCAAGGGTAAAGTAGAGCAATCCAGGTAAGGAGTAGCGCCCTCCCCTAGTAGCTATCGAAAAGGGAGCCTTCGGGATACCCTCGACTATGGTCGCCAACTTTACTTTTGCTTTATATATATATATGTGTGTGTGTGTGTGTGTGTGTATATACACGTGTATGTATATATGTGTATATATATATATATATGTATATATATGTGTGTATATATATATGTGTGTGTATATATATGTGTGTGTGTGTATATATATATATATACATATATATATGTATATATATATATGTGTGTGTGTGTGTGTGTATATAGTATTGGGAAAATTGATGATGCTTAGATAACAGAATACGTGTACCAACTTTGCAACATTTTGAAAACATCTATGGTTAACAAGAAATGAAATGGGCAAATCTTCAATTGTAAGATAGGATATTGTGTAAAAACACAAGCTTACGGAAAAGGTGACAATCACTGCAGGTTGTGTCTGGAGGAAAACTTAATCATCCTAGAACACGCTTGAAACAAATGGCTGAACAAAAGAAGCAGTTGATATTAAGGTTTAGACATATTAATAAACATTTCATGTGTTATTTACCACATGACTAATTCAATATTCATTTTTTTTCTATTTAAACAGTTATATGTATATAAATATACATATTATATTATATATTTGTGTATGTTCAATCATGTGTGAGTGCTACGTGTAAAAAGTAAGTAAAGTTGGCAACCGTACTCGAAAACGACCAGAAGGCACCCTTTTCAATAGCTACTACACCGAGGTGACGGGGAGGGCGCTACTCCTTCCCCTGAATTGCTCCACTTTACCCTTGATACGTACCTTATATCGCTGAGTGTTAAGCAAGGAGGTATCAAGTACGATTTTAAAAGTCTTTGGTATGACGCGACCTGGGATTGAACCCCGATTTCCCGGATCATTGACGAACACTCTACCCACTAGACCAGTGAGCTGGTAAATGTATCACGAGTATTTCTATCTTAACATGACTTTACTCTACCATATAATTATGATTTGTCACTTTTTTTAATTTTTCCGTCTAGTGACTGTGTATAACAACGGAAACTTATAGAAATAAATTTCATGTTCATAATTGGATATTTTTTCTGGGTGTTATAACTTGCTCTGCTGTAGTCACGTCGAGCACTTTTTTAGCAAACTTTTCTCCCTTGCATTTATCTTAGAATTTATATTATGTAATATACAAATATAATTTAGGAAAATGTCGACACTGAATGAACGGTGCTCAGTAAACGTCGATTTCTCACCTGTACGATCATCATTTTTTCCAAACTTTCCACCATGATATTTTTCTTAATTCTTTACACCAGATTAGTAAAGTAGAATATTTAATTTTCTTAAGTTCATAAAAGCTTAAAGTTTCCATAACCAACAAACATGGCGCCTGTAGATCAAGAGACAATTTTGTGGATGGGTTATCGGCAAGAATTAGGCTTCCTTAAAACCCACGGTTCTCGTTGTTTAATTTGTAAACTTGCTGGTATGATTAACAAAGTTTCCTTTGTTGGTTGCTTGCTTGCTTGTTCTGTTTTACGGCATATCAACCCTTTTCGGGTCATTTAACGCCGAATTAAGCCATTTTGATGAAAGTCGCAAACAATTCAGTTTAGTATAAGTATAGTTTTTGCTTACACACAGTTAAATATCAAAGCAGTTCTATTTCAAACAATTCAACTTAGCATAATTATACAGTTTAGTTCTATTTTACCCACAGATAGGACCCTATGGTAATATATTGCTGTTGTGTGTGTAAGTATTCATTATTAGGCTTAGTAGGTTTAAGGACAACATAAGGCATGTGTGCTTTAATTAAGGCGTACTTATTCTAAATCAGCAGAGTGTGTGTATGTATTCCTACGCCAAGGGGTTGTAATCTTGCGCGTAGAGAAATAGTCGGTGTTATTAATACATCCCCCTTACCAAAGGAAAAGAAGGATGTTGCTATATTCCTTGTTTATTTGTTTTATATCTTTTTGGCCTATGTATTTCATTGCCACCTCTTGTGTTGTATGTTGGCTGTTTCATACTTCTCTGGTGTGAGATGTTGTTTGTATTTGTGAGTCCTTTTTGCAATGAAGTGATGTGGTCATTAAAATGAACCTGTTTATGGCTGGATGTTTCTGTTGCTCTTATTTGAACTTTGTTTCGTCTTTTTGATGATCCATCTGGGAGTTGAAGGATGTATGATCTGGGTTCTGCACATCTACTTGTGATTGTTGCTGGTTTCCATTTCCCAGTTTGGTTATCCAATATACGTACATCTTGCCCAGGGACAAGTGGTGGTAGATCATGAGCTGTTCTATCATGATACATTTTCTGCATATCCTGTCTGTATTTCAGTTCTTCACGGATATGGTCTGTGTTGGAAAATCTTGGGGATGAAACTTTGGCAATTAAGTTTGATCTTAAAATGCGATTGTTTAAGAGTTTAGCTGGACTTGGAAGGTTATGGTTGATTAATGTTGTTCGCAAATACAGCATTGCTAAGTTAGAGTCTCTTCCTGCTTGCTTAGCCTTAATTAGAGCTCTTTTAATTGTTTGGATTTGATTTGGGGAACTTTGGTGATGATGTGATGTGAGCAAATTGCCATTGTTGGGCAAATTCTTTGAATGCTTCACTAGAGTACTGTGGAGTACTGTGGTCCATTGTCACTAACAACTCTGCTGGGAATACTAAGTTCAGAGAATATTTGCTTCATTGTTGATATGACCATATTGCTTGTTGTCATGCCATTCATTTTCCGTATAATTGGAAATTTACTGTTATAATCATCAATTATCATATATTCATGATTATTGCAGTTAAACAAATCTGTGCCGACAACTTCCCATGCTCTGCTGGAGATGTCATGTGGCTGTAAAGTTTCCTTTGGTTGCGCCGGAAGGTTTTCCTGGCATATTGAACAATTCTTGATCATGTTCTCGATATCTGCATTAATTCGCTCCCAGTATACAGCACATCTGGTTTGAAGACGTGTTTTTAACACCTTGATAGCTGTAATGTAGCTGGTCCCAGATAATTTTTTGTTGGGTTTCAGGAATAATAATTCTTGGTCCCTTCATGATATTATTGTTGACAGATAGTTCATCTCTGCATGGCCAGTATGACCGTATTACCGATGGTAAATCCTTAATTAAGTCTAGCCATCCTGCTGTTACGATTCCTTGCATTTGATCAAGTACTTGATCAGCCTTGATTTCTTTTCTTATCTCATTCAGGCGTTCATTCCTGAATCTGACCAAATCGGCTCTAATGTCTAGGTCGATTGTATCGGTATTTCCAGTGCTAGGGAGACGGCGTAGAGTATCTGCTAGAGTCATTTCCTGTCCTAGAATGTACTCGATTTGCATCTGGTATCCCTGTAGCTTAATTATCATTCGCTGTAATCTAGGGGGTGCACTGGTAAGTGGCTTTTGTAGTATCATGACAAATGGCTTATGGTCAGTGAGTACTTTAAACTGACGTCCACATAGATATATGTGAAATCTTTGGACACCAAATACAATTGCAAGAAGTTCCCTTTCTATGCATGCATATTATTTTTCTGCGTCTGTTAGAGACTTTGATGCATATGCGATAGGTTTTTTGTTTTGTATTAGTGCAGCTCCAAGTCCTTTCAGGTTTTCATCAGTTTGTAATACTACTATTTCAGTTGTGTTGAAGTATATTAACTTTGAGTCTTGACTGATTACTGTTTTGAGTTTCTCACAAAAAGAGTGCATGTTTCTTCAACAGCCCTCGTAGAGTATGTGTCTTGTCAGCTAGGTCAGGAATAAACGGTGATATGTATGCGATAAGACCTTAGAATTCTAGTAGCGCTTTTTTGCATGTTGGGTACGACATCTTTTGCAGGTCTTTGAGTTTTTCTGGGTCAGGGCTGACACCATTTTCACTATATATCATTCCGAAGAAAGATATTCTTTTTGATTTGATTTTGCATTTTGTTGAATTAAACACAAGATCATTTTCGGCAGCTACTTGCATGAGCCTGTGTAAAATCTTATCGTGTTCTTCTTCTGATTTAGCATAGACAACGACGTCATCAGCGATTCCTAAACCGCCATCAACTTGCTCAAGTATTTGATCTATCTTCTTTTGGAAGATGTCTTGTGATACGCTCCATCCGAATGGTAACCACTGAAAGCAGTACCTGCCATCAGGGGGGATTGGAATGTTGTTAACAATTGCGATTCAGTGTCGAGATGTATAGACAAATAACCAGCTTTGGCGTCAAGTTTAGAGAATATCATGGCGCCTGTAAAATGGTATGTTATCTCTTCTATGGTCGGTATTGCATGGTGTGGTCTTCTGAGCGCTGTATTAAGGTGTATTGGTTCTAGGCAAATTCTCAAACTCCAATCTTTTTACTGCGAGTATGTTAGACTTGAAACCCAGTCGGTCGGTTCAGTCACCTATTTTTGACCATGTTATCAAACTCCTGTTTTATATAGTCTGTAAGTGCAATTGAGGTTTTTCTAGGTGCGTCAATATGTGGATGTATGTTTTTGTTGACTGATAGTCTGACTGCACCAATTTTGTCGAATTGATCAAGATACATCTGCATCAGGTCTTTGGCTGCATTTATCCGTGTTGCTGCAGGAGTTTGGAACGCATCTTCTTACTTGACTGGACAGTGCAGTGTAATTCATTTGAGCTGTTCCAGAGATGGTAGCCCTAGTACTGCCGGCCCTTGTACGTCCACAATGTGAAAGGTGCTGACATGCCAGTCAGATTTGTTATATTGACAGGGTATTTTGATGTTACCAAAGCATTTTATTTGTTCCGTTTGACAAACATACGTGATGCATTCATTAAGTTTCCAGACTTCTTTGTACAGGCATCTAAAATTGGTGTAGACTCTTCAAAATTCAGTATGTTATTGCTATACATCTTATAAGATGACTGGCCAATTTTTATGATTTCATCTTCAAATAAGCAGCTACAGCAGCAATTGGAATACACCCTACTAAAGCCTGATTGTCACAGCTGGTGAATTTCAAAAATGCTATCTGAACGTGGGGACACTTTAAAAGAACGATATGCAATAAAATTCTGTTTTAAACTTGGAAAAAATGATGCCACAGAAACGTATGGAATGCTTCAGACTGCTTTTCGACCATCTTGCATAAATCTAGCATCAGTTTCTGAGTGGCATAAGAGATTCAAGGAAGGCAGAGAGTCTGTGAGGGGTGATGAGAGGTGTGGGAAGAGTAAGGAAGTCAATACACCAGAGTTGATTGGCCAAACGGTTAGGGTTACTATGTTGAGGTTTTAAGGGAGTTCTGGAAGAGATTCCTAGCGAAGAGGCCAGCACTCTTCAAATCGGGTTAGTGGCATTACCAGCAGGACAATGCACCAGTCCACACCTCCATCGTTGTCACAGACAATTTGAGCAAGATGGGCATCAATACAGTTCCTCAGCCTCCCAATAGTCCAGACTTTGCTCCCTATGACTTTTGCTTATTCTCTAAGCCCAAGGAAAAACTTAGAGGCTGTCGTCGTTATGAGACAATTGAGGAGATGAAGGAGGCTGTGACGAAGGTCATTGACACGCTCACACAAGAGGACTTACATGGGACCTTCCAGAAGTTGATGGAACGGTACAACAAGTGCATTGCAGCCGGAGGAGATTACTTCGAAGGGGACTTGAGTTTCATGAGGGAACTATCAATAAAAGTGCCTATACGAAAAAAGTCTGGAAACTTATTTAATGATCCTCGTACTGATGCCCAGTTGTTTGCTTTACCACATGTGTTGTATTTTTATTCGAAAGCTGGACAAGCTTCACGGTTAAAAGCCTGGCTTTTACTACATTTGGGACAATTATTTGACATAGTAGAAGGTGTTGGTGTTCTTATGGTTTGTATATTAGTATTATCCACATTATTATTATTATTCACCATAGCCCTCAGTTGTTTAATGTGAATGATGGAAGCTTCATATGTTTTGCCAATACTAACAGTTTCTTCCAGGGTAAGAGTTTTGTCTTTTCTAAGTAACTCCTTTTGAAAGTCTGCAACGGGAGTGCTGGCGATAATAAGTTCTATTATCCGTTGCTGTTGCTCATGTTCTGTTAACGAACATCTCTGAGTCATTCGCTTGCATCTGTTGACAAAGTCGTCTAACGATTCCTCAGCTTCCTGTTTATTAGTCATTAATTTCAAACGGTTTCTTCTGAAATTTTCTTTAGGTTCGAGTTGTTCAATGAACTTATTAAAAATAATTTCAGGAGTACATTTTTCTTCCTCCGTTAATAACCTTGTGTTGTATTTTTTAAACCTTCATTCCCAACTCTCAATAGCATGTAGTTTACTTGTTGTTCTATTTTTATTTTATTGACAACAAAATACAAATCCAACCGCTGTTTAAACAATTTAAATGTTTCAGCTAGATTTGAGGATTGCCAGTCTATATAAGGGATATCATTATTAACTATTATAAATGTTCTACGTTGAACGTGTTTACAAAGAATATGCAAATTAAGATGGTGGTATCATGTAAAAAAAAGTGGCGCACGTGGTAATGATTAAAAAAAGAGTTTGAATTATTTACCTGACAGGTTTTTTCTTGAAATTCTGTAAAAAGACAACGTTTTGTTGCTGTTTTTCCGAGTTGGTTTGATGGGCTTTTTGTCCAGAAGTTTTTTCGGTTTGTTTCTTTATACACGGATTTTTTTGGGGGGGTGCCTTTAAATGTTGTTTTCGTTTTCAACCCTTTAAATGTTGTTTTCGTTTTTAAGCCTTTAAATATCTTTTTTATCATCCCAGCTGCCACCATGTAATATATTGTTGTTGTGGGTGTAAATATTCATTATTAGGCTTAGTCGGTTTAAGGACAACATAAGGCAAGCGTGCTTTAGTTAAGGCATATTTATTCTAAATCAGCAGAGTGTGTATGTATTCCTACGCCAAGGGGTTGTTATCTTGCGCGTAAAGAAATAGTCTGTCTTATTACTACACCTATCAAGTACTACCACTGAAGGCCAGAGTGGACTTGGGAATGATGCCAATGCAGGGATACTCTGCATTCCCCAAAGCTCCAACATAACTGAATCCTTAACATCAGATTGTTCTGTGTCATATCAGGACACTTGCTGGGAGAGATTTACCCCTCTGTAGAGATACGGTCGGTGTATTCTACAGGCCCAGCCGACGAGGCAAAGTTTTCTTTGAAGGGATCAGCTACTACGTATCCTTTATTATTGTCTCTGGTACGGAATGTTCTTCACTGTCGTAGAAATGACATTCTAAATGAGATGCTATTTTTAAAAAAAGGCAAATTAGAAATTATTAAATTGGCCAAAAGAAGAAAATAAATAAATATACTTGATCCGATGATCCCATAAGGGGGAAATGTTTCTCACCTAGTGCCGTTAACTCTGTGTCTACGCTATCCTAACTTATAATGATCAATCACCGATATTCAACATCTGTTATTTTTTAATATAACAAGGCGTAATAGCTAAAGTATTGAAATGTGGGCTCAAAGTAAACGAGTTCGAACTCCAGTAATGCTATTATTTTTACTTTCTGACTAATACACTCTCGGTAAAGCTATGAACCTTCTTTTCCTTCAAGTTATGCATTAAAGAGAATCGCTTCTGTTGATTTACAAGGATGGCTTTGGCATTAAATTACCCATGAATGTTGATATGCCATTAAAGAAAGAACCAAACCAAACGAAACTATAAATTTTGCAAACTAAATGATAGATGTGAACATACTACTTCATAGATCGATAGATAGATAGATTTGACGACTGTAACTTTCATAATTATATAAAACTTTAACTAATGTGGCAGGTAGGTGAGCTTCGATAATTATAAGTTTCAACATATCTCTGCCGACAGACAATTGAGCACCTTCTTCAATTCTTTTAAAAACTTGTCACATGTATATATATATATATATATATATATAGGGTATATTATAGGATTCGACTCAAGGCTAGTTTTTATGTGGAGTTTAACAGTTTTGGGTTTAGAGTTTTTCTTCTCCTAAACTGGTTGCCACACTAAGGTTCAGGATTCCAGTTAGCCCTACTGTTCACTCATAGTTTGGGGAGAATAGCTGGATTCATATCTTTCTCAAATTTATTAGCGCTATAGGAAATGCAAACAGTCTCAGCAAGATCTGAAATCAGGTCACAATATACATTTTCTACACGATATTTATATATACATATATATATGTGTGTGTGTGTATGTATGTGTTTGTGTGTGTGTATGTGTGTGTGTGTGGTGTTCTTAAGTCTTGCGAGACTTTGGAACTACTCTGGATTGAGAAAGAGGTTTGGCAGTTGAAGACAATGCCATGCTCCTAGACTGGCTGCCAATCATGACTCACACCATTGAGGGGAATAACTGGATTCATACATTTCTCATAAGCGCATTGCTCTGAAAGTAATGCCTCTTTTATTGTTGTCCACATGAGAGAGGCAAAAAACTGCTCCATACGACATCATTATAATGTTCTCAACATTGTTGTAATTTCCCAGACGATGAATATAGAGGTTTAATATTCAGAGCGTCTCTCGTTAGCAAATTAACTAAATAATAATAGATATCACCAAATTTTGGTCAAACTCTTACGTCACGGTTATGTAAGTTATATTGATACAAGAACAACATAATCCACAGAGAATTGTCGCAAATGAACACAACTTCTAGTTGGAATTTGAATGCCTTTTTGAAACCAGTGTGATGGTTTCTCTTTAGGAGTATAATGTCGGCAGAAGATTTTATTTTAATGTCATCAATAATTCTCCAGGGCCCAATCAACTCATTGCTATTGATTATTTCTAGTGCTAACGTCTCACTCATTCTGACCGAAGATATTCCTTCAGGCAGCATTCTTTTCGCCTGCTGTCAGGTCCACATATCCAGAGCTAGAAAATTTTCCATCTAATCCAGCTATTGCAATCGTTCAACACTTACCTAAATTAGAGTTCAAAAATATCTGACTTATGGAGTGTTTCGTGTGATCGTCAGATCTTAAACCAATTGAAAAATTAAGTAATATTTATCCAAGAATAAACTTTTCGAAAGGATGATCAGTTTGTGGATCCATCACATGGAAGAAATTGTGAATTTAATTATATTAACAGTGATTTGATTGAGGTTATTGGGGTGTGGATGGTATCTATATATAGTTTGCTTTTCTATCAATATACCATTGCTGAATTTGGTCATTATCGTTCATTTTGACCCTCACATACCGATAGATTGACTCTATTGTAATTGCTTTGAGCAATATTGGAACGATTACATCGCCTGCAGTGGATTAAGACCTATCTCACGCCCCAAAAAAGTTTATCCTCGGTATAACACCGGTAATTAATCTCCAGTTCTTGAGCTCTGGAGAGTGAAGAGACACCTCGTTTATTGCAATTACTCCCAGGTCCACTCAGACCTGAGTTTTATACCTGTTAGGGTCTCGTCAATGGATCAAATAGGTCTTATTGAATTAATGGTTAATATGATGGTGAACCAGGGAAATACATTGGCGGTAAAAATACAGACATTGTCACTAAGAATGAAGTGATTACATGTTTAAAATAATTGTGAACTTCATTGATAGATTGGCTCTTAAAACATTGATACTGCAATTGAATGTGAGCGTTTACCTGTTAAAAATGATTGTAAATATATATTTTATTTTATGTTATTAACATATAATTGGGTTGGAGTTTGATTTGGTTTTATGGCATATCAACCATTGTCGGTTATTTAAAGCCGAATACGGTTTATTGATTTATATTAGATATATATGATTTGTAAACATAAGTCGACAATTGCTGAGACGAAACTTGATGATTTTTATCATTAAGGGTTTGGGGACTATTGTCTTCATCTTTATTGTTATTTCCAAAAAAATCTGATTATGAGCAGAGGTAAAAAAAATCATACATAATAGTAGTAATCCTAGTCAAGTAAGAACATTAAGTTTATAAGCCTCAAAAATTTACTCCGAATTGTCCAGCATTACACATAGCGTAAGAGTTATATGCGTTAGTTCCCTAAGCTTCTAAGGAGACAATCATCTGGAGATTGCAGGTTCAATCTTGACTGCAGGCGAGTAACAATACTGGAATACTTAACACTTGTACCCAGTTATGGCTAACGGAATCAGAACAGGCGACCCCCATGAATTCAATAAAGGACGTAGTTCCAAATTCCATGTAAGTTCCCGAGTTCGACAAACACCTGAAGAAGGCTGGAGGACATATCGGCCGAAACATTGTGGAAATAACAATAACAATAATGATAAAGACAATAGTCCGAAAACCCTTAAGTTGACAATATTAAATAGTTCAAATACTGCTCTGTATCACGAACATTAGTTAATTGTTTACACACAATGAAATGATCAAACAGTTCTATTTCTAACAATTCAATTTGGCGCTGGTCAAAGTTAAATGGTTCCAAATATTGCTATGTATCACTAACATCAGCCATTTGTTTACAAACAGTTAAATGCTCAAACAGTTCTAATTCAACTTAACATAGATCAAAATTGAGTGGTTCCAAGAATTCGTATGAATCACTAACATCAGTCATTTGTTTACACTCAGTTAAACGACCAACATTTCTATTTCAAGCAATTCAATTTATCATAAATCATTTGCTTTCACAGTGTAAATGTAAAACAGTTTTATTTGTCCTACTGATAGGACCCTATCAATTGTTACCATTCCAGCATTACTAGAGACTCACCATCAGATTGTTTAATGTCATATCTAGGATACTCGTTGGTGGGGGGCTCTTAGCCCTCTACAGAGATGCAGTCGGTGTATTCTACAGCTCTAGCAAACTGGGCTATTGTATTACATAGGAATACTTGATATATTACTGTGTTGAAAAAGTACTGTAAAGAAATAACTATAGAGATATAAACGTAAAATGAATATGATTCCTTCACCTACGCATAAAATAACCCAGGACATATTGATAGGCCATTAAAATCAATTAATCGATCAATTATAAAAAAAAGAGCTAGACATTCTTTTGAAAGACACTGTGGTATCGAACATCACTAAGTTAATGAAATAAAACAAGTAGCCTTATGAATAATTTGGCCCCTGTCTTTTTTTAAAGATTTTTTTCATTTTTCAAGGACACATAAAAAGTATTGCAGTTTTTTCCGCGGTGTTTTGTCATTTAATCTGATCTGAAATGTTTAAGTATAAAAAAAAACACCGAAGGAAAATGAAAGTTAGGCAAAGTTTGCTGGTCATTCAGGGGAATAAAAAGAATGATGTAATGTTGATGGTTCATTTGACGATGGTTGATTGGCTGATGGGGTTTTATTTGGACGCAAGCTTTTCGTTGGCGTGACGAAGCGACTGAACAAATCAGACCGTTAACTTTCCTGTAATAGAGATTTAAAAACAGATTCAGTCATAAGGAATCAGCGGCCTGAAGAAAAAAAAGGCAAGTGACCCTTGAAAATGATTAAGTCAAAGGAAGATAAGAAAAAAAAAAGATTTTATTGAAAAAATAAAGAAACGAAGAGAACAATGAAGATAAAGTTGAAATGAAAAAGATCGTAAGAAAGAGTTATGAGGTATGAAAGAAAGAAAGAAAGAAAGAAAGAGTATGTGGAGTGAAAACTCGGAAAAGAAGATAAGAAAAGGATGATAATGAATAAAGGAAAAAAAAGAAAATGATGATTTTGATCAAGAGAAAAATAAAAAAATATTAATGGCAAAATAAAAAGAACTGGAGATGGAGGAAGTTTTAACAAGAAGGAAAATAGAGAATAGTGTTGAATGAAGGAAGGAAACTAAGGAAGGAAAATAAAATGAAAGAAAGAAAGAAAGAAAGAAAGAAAGAAAGAAAGAAAGAAAGAAAGAAAGAAAGAAAGAAAATAATCAGTGATAGCTGGAAGAAGAAGAAGAAGAAGAAGAAGAAGAAGAAGAAGAAGAAGAAGAAGAAGAAGAAGAAGAAGAAGAAGAAGAGGGTGTAGAAGAAGAAGAAGAAGAAGAAGAAGAGGGTGTAGAAGAAGAAGAAGAAGAAGAAGAAGAAGAAGAAGAAGAAGAAGAAGAAGAAGAAGAAGAAGAAGAAGAAGAAGAAGAAGAAGAAAAGGCGAAGAAGGTATCAATGAATGAAGGAAAAAATAGAAAATAATTTAATACTTTTAGGAAAAAGAAGGAGGAATGGAAGAAGGATAAACAGAAGAAGGAAAAAGAGAAATAAGGATTAAATGAAAGAGAGAAAAAGGAAAGGAAAGAAAATGAGAGGCAAAAAAGAAAATGATGATGATTATGATGTTGACGATGGGAAGTAAGAAAACGTTAAACGTGAATATATTAATATCTAGTTTTGATTTGATGTGTCTTAAATTTCAGGAACATAGAAAATGCCGATAAAAAACATGATAGGGTAAAGATAATTCAGGGAAGGAAGAGTGTTCAACATAATCAAGAAGAAGAGGAAGAAGAAGAAGACAGTAGCAAGAAGGAAGAGGAGAGAAGAAGATTCTTTAAAAGTTGGAAGGACAAAATGAACAAAGAAAAAGAAGAATCGTGAAAAAAAAGAGCAACTGAAGAAATGGTACCAAGAAAAACCCTTTGCACAATTCATGCACCAACGCAGTTGTTTAATCATGCTGAAATAACAGAGGAAATCCTGCAAATATCCTTGGAATCAGGACGCCAAGAGTCTTCAGTGTTCTGCGGTTTACTGTCTCGGAATTTCAGGAATAAACCTGAGCCAAAATCTTTGAAAAACTAGATTCTTACAATAAAAAAGGGGAAAAAATCTTCTGAAGAAATCCTCTCAAAACCTGACATTTCTCTCCGTGACTTCTAACTTGAAATGAAATCTCATCTTAAAATCACTCGCTAATTTCGTTAATGCAATTACAATATCTTTGCCTTTAGGATGAAGACAAGAAGTCTGGATATTGCTTTGTCTTGTTTTTTTTTTGTTTTTTGTTGTTGTTTTTTATACCTTTCCTCCGGTAAAAATTTTGTGAATGTACTTACTAATAACCGAAAATTCTGACGTAATTTGCTCTGCACAATAAAACAAAGAAACAGACGATAACTCAAAATTTAGTTATTGAATTGTCTTTCTATATTTCATACATAATCAAACGTTAAATGACATCTTTCGTTTCGCGTTGGGGCTTAATATACACCAGCTAAATACCCTGCGGAAAGGTTAGACTTGTTAAAAAAGAGATGTCCCAGATATTATGTTGTGGTGGTGAGGTTCCAGTTCTTGAACTCTGGGAACTTCAGAATACCCGTCTATTGCCATTACTCAGTTTTATTGATCCTGAATGTAAGTGCCCGTCAGATACCATCTATGGATTAGATAAATGTTTTCAAATGATTCATAATTCATGACTGTTGGGTATCACCTACCTTTTCAGCATAATGAGCTGTTCCATCTGCCATATATGGCAGTAACGGAGATCAGCCTACGAGTTAGACCAGAAGAGCCGTTCCTATTGTTGAAGTATATCATTACTCTATCATTAATCCTATGTTCTTATTACTAACACTCTCTCTCTCTCTCTCTCCCTCCCTCTCTCTCTCTCTCTCTCTCTCTCTCGTAAATACTCTTTCCTGTAAATATAACTATTTTCCTCACATATCGTGGTTTGTCTTATTATTATTACTACTTGTGTTCACTAACCAGAACACAACAATGATAAAACAGTCAGCAAAAATATCTTTTTAAGAAACAAAGATACAAAATGTTTATATGAATGTACAATGAATGCCATTCTCAAAGTTATGAACATTTGAAAACCCAGAACAATTTTGGTCGAGGTTTTAAGCGTTTCACATCGCGCTATGTTCTTAGTAAAAGAATATATCCTTCTATCGTACCTCTGGCTATGAGTAAATAGCAAGACAGACGCGAATCTCCAGTCTTGGTAGGACAACTTCTCTGGAAGGACAACTCTGAATTCGAACCAAAATCTTCGCGTTCGTTCGAGGGTGGGGGATTAGGAAGAGAAAAAAAAACTGACGCATTGATAGAATATATCAAAATTCATCAAGAACCTACGGTATAGGGGAATGGAGCCGACGACAACCCAGAGATATGGTAAGCATCATCGTGAACCAAATATCAACGTTTATGGAAAGAGTTTATCAGTGATTGACACGTTTTTATGTCTAGAAAGTACTATTTACAGGTTTTATGCTCTTCATAGTGAAATATTACGAAGAATTTAGAAATATATTGAGATTTTAGGAGGTTTGGGGCAACACCTCTTGGGACAGCGTAAAATATCCGAAGAAACTAAAATAAAGCTATACCATGTTTGTTGAGTGATTGATTGATTTTAATGGCATGGGCTTGCCTAGGGTTATTTTATGCATCGAATTTAGGTAATCGCATTCATAGTATGTTCTCATATGCATATGTTGTTATTTCTCGAGAAGTTTTTTAAGGTGTGTGAAAGATTTTTAAGGGTGTGGAAGTTTTAGGGGTCTTATCGAAGACAAATAACGCTGTATATTGACCTACGACCTTTCAGGGTTTTGAAATTTCTTCAAGGAATTATAGAGGGCCCGTTGTGTTTGGGAGGATAAAAGATGCACCCGTATTGTACCTTGATGCACACATGTTAAGATGGCCAACCACGCAAAGATAGTAAAACAAATTTAGATGTTAATTAGCCGGGCAAGTATTACATAGGGAGAAGGTCGCCTTCTAAGTAAGATTATGTTTTGCAGTGGTTCAAGTGATTTCTTTTTGTGTTTTTTTCAGCTATCATTGTCCTGAAGAATTATTTTGTAAAATGTGTGTGAGGGTGATGGAGACGAACGTGAAGAAAGATTTCACTTGTGAAATTTTGAAAAATAAGTGGGGAATGATTGTTGTATATTGACCTACGACCCGTCCGGGCTGTCAAAATAGGAAATGCACCTATGTAAATAACAGGTGCATCCGGTCGAGGAATATCAGAATTATTACCTTGACTGTGGATTGGTTGAATGAGGGCAATTGTGACGCCCACAAGAAGGTGGGCGTTGAACTATTATATAACTCGGTCAAGATAGGAAGTCAGACTGTTGGAGATCAGACGGGTTAGAGACAAGCCAGCACTCAGCAGAGAGCTGGGTCCCCGGGCTTCCGGTTGAGCATCAGGAGAACGAGAAAGACACAAAGCCGATGGCCATAAGAGTGGGGATCAATATATGTTGCAGTTATGTTCGGTCTCCAACTCCTTCTCACACACAACCCTTTCGAACCTTGCAAATAAATTGAGAGGTATATTCTTTTAAAGAAGTCTTCGCTCGTTATTATATATTGCGTCATTATGATTCAGCATGAATCTGCATATGTTTAGACAACATCTAATGATTTGGTGCCGAAAAACGGGACATATCGTCATGATATGGTTACGGACTGGGTTTCCACGCAGACGATCAGAGAAAACACAAGGCCCGCAGAAAATAAGAAGAAAAGAGAAAAAAACAAGAACACACCGACGCGAAAAGAAAGAAAAAAGAAAAAGAAAAGAGGAAGACACTGCAACGTGCTGGAAGAAAAGAAAACAAAAAGAAAACAAAAAATAAAAACAATCCAGCAACAAAAAAAAAGAGATGAAAAAAAAGTGACTGTAAGTAAATTGCTTATTCAAATACTTCTCTACCTCTCAGTCAATAAATAAATTTGGGTTCGTGAAAAAATAATTTAAATTGATTATAATAGTGAAAGCATTAGTTTTAATGACAAGGGCCTGTCTAGAAGCATAAAATTGGAAATAATTTTTTTTTAAATATGTGTGAATCCTAGAGAAAAATTGATTACTGCTATGTGTAATATTGTATCATGGTGAGGTAGAGAGAAAAAGAAAGGGTAAGAAGGAATTGTGCAGACAGTGAAAAGAGAAAGAAAGGGTAACAGAGAATTAAGCAAGCATTGACAGAGAAAAGGAAAGGCTGATGGCCGCTGTATGGACAGGGGATTGTGTCACTGTGTCGCGCACATGATAGACAGCAATAATAAACAATATTTTTATGAATGAAATTTTTTATAGTAAATAGGCCTTTGTGAGTAAATATTTGTAGTAACTTGTCAGTGCTCCGGTCAAGTAGTGATCGAAAATTAGAATTTTAATCCGGGAGATGGAATTTTGGGAGCATCAATGGGGTTGTCCAGGAATTTCGCACATTAGTGTTTGTCTGAAGAATGCGCATATACTTTTTCGATATTTGTGAAGTTGGGAGAATCGATATTTTCGGCGCTGGTAGAATCAGGCCGGTTTTTTGTGTCTGACGAGGCAACAGATATTTTGTAGATTCCCCTAAAAATGGATTTGAGAATCCTGTGATATTGTAGTACTTACTGGTTAAGTGAAATTTCCCCCGGAACGGGGTTCGATTTTTGGTTTTGAGAAGGATAATTTTGAATTTTGAAACAGGGCTTTGGAGATAATTAAGATATGCGCAGAATTTTGACGGAAGCAGGTGTAGCGAAAATTCGCAGATTCGGATGTGGAATTGTTTCGAATTGGGAAATGTTGTTGGCCAAATTGAAAAGTTTGGGTTATTTAAGAACACCCGGGATATTTGGGGATGGGGAAGAGGGGTACTCGTAAGCTATTGAGAAAGTTTTATTATAAACCAGGCTTAATTCATGGTACTATGGTTGAAATTGAATAAACTGGGAAGCGAACCTATAGTTATTGTATTAAGGTAGAGACAGAGAGAGGTAGATATGAGGTTGGAAAAAAAGGGACAGTGAATGAGCAATTTATTATGAAAATAAAAAATTAAAAAAAAGGAAAACAAAACCAAAAAGGTGCAGGACAATGGAAAAAGGACAGGAGAGGAAAGGAAAAGGAACTTGAACACTGTTGAACACAGCATATGATAAAAGAAAGAAAGAAAAGAACAAACATTCTTTAGTATGATAGACAGTACATAGATTGAAAAAAAAAAGAAAAGAAAACTGAACATTTGTGAACTGTGATTGTAATATTGTTTTGACTTGTTGTAAAGTGAACATTTGTGAGTTTAGTTGAGTTTAAAGGCGACATTAGAAAAAATATTTTCCTGATTCATATTATGAAATTTGACGAAAACCATTAACAGAGGATTTTATACTAGGTTTACTAATGTTTATAATTATATTGATTCTAAATTCGTTTTAGGATTTGGGTTTTCGTGGAATAGGAAATATTTTTTAGGTTTCTGTTTTTGAGCGAATCGTAGGCTGATGCGAGATTAGGACAGAGATTCATCCAAAGTGTTACAGATAAGTTTGTTTTTTTTTTTTTGCAGACGGCAAAAAATTTAATTATTTAGATTGGAGTTCCAAGGGTGGAATAAAAGAAAAAAAAGCGTGGCCTACTCCAATATTTTGTGGATGATGTCTGAGTCTTTCAGTTACGATGGTGTTTTAGATTCGTGTGTGATTTGGCGAAACGAAACTAATCTGGGAGAGGCGAGGTGCCTATATATTGGTAGCCACGAGAGTTCCTGATTAAATTGAAAAGAAACCCGGCGAGAGTTTGATCAGGTAAAGCATGTTCCTCAAGGGCTTGCAAACAAATGAGCATGGAAACAGAAGCTTAATAATGAGAAAAAATGAGTAACACATTGCTAATAAGTATTTTGCGTGGTCTATTTTAGGTGGTTTACAGCATGCTTGTCAGATTGTGATACATTCAGATGTATTGTGATACTTTGTTTTGCGCCATGATTTTTGTAGATTTATGTGGAATGCTTTGAGCCTTGAAGATATTGTGTTTTAGTTTATGGAATTCTCCGGTTACTCCAGGTAGGATCCTGTTGAGCGAAGAACTGGAGTGTGGTCATGAGGAATCCAGGCGAGATGTATTGCTGGAATAACCAGGGTCACTAGGTTAGTGACCAGGATATGGGACCAGAGTATGGTTCTTTTTAGGGTTTTGAAATTTCTTCAAGGAATTATTGAGGGCCCGTTGTGTTTGGGAGGATAAAAGATGCACCCGTATTGTACCTTGATGCACACATGTTAAGATGGCCAACCACGCAAAGATAGTAAAACAAATTTAGATGTTAATTAGCCGGGCAAGTGTTACATAGGGAGAAGGTCGCCTTCTAAGTAAGATTATGTTTTGCTGTGGTTCAAGTGATTTCTTTTTGTGTTTTTTCAGCTATCATTGTCCTGAAGAATTATTTTGTAAAATGTGTGTGAGGGTGATGGAGACGAACGTGAAGAAAGATTTCACTTGTGAAATTTTGAAAAATAAGTGGGGGATGATTGTGGTATATTGACCTACGACCCGTCCGGGCTGTCAAAATAGGAAATGCACCTATGTAAATAACAGGTGCATCCGGTCGAGGAATATCAGAATTATAACCTTGACCGTGGATGGGTTGAATGAGTGCAATTGTGACGCCCACAAGAAGGTGGATGTTGAACTATTATATAACTCGGTCAAGACAGGAAGTCAGACTGTTGGAGAACAGACGGGTTAGAGACAAGATGTGGTAGAGCAAGCCAGTACTCAGCAGAGAGCTGGGGCCCCGGGCTTCCGGTTGAGCATCAGGAGAACGAGAAAGACACAAAGCCGATGGCCATAAGAGAGGGGGTCAGTATATGTTGCAGTTATGTTCGGTCTCCAACTCCCTCTCACACACAACCCTTTCGAACCTTGCAAATAAATTGAGAGGTATATTCTTTTAAAGAAGTCTTCGCTCGTTAATATATATTGCGTCGTTATGATTCAGCATGAATCTGCATATGTTTAGACAACAATAATTTTCAAACGGAACTATTGATCGGACAGATTGTCACAGATGTGATCCTAAAAGGCACAGCTACTCCGAGTCAGAGTGGACCCCTTGATTGTGTGCTGACTTCTTTAATTTATACATGCGAAACATGTATTAACGACCATCAGGCCAATATACGGAATGTTTTCCACAACAACGATTCCAAAAGAATTATTCAAATGATCTGGCCTATGTAGAATACATAGACTACTTGCTGTGGGATGGGCCCCTCGCCCCAATGAGTGTCCTGATATGATATTAAACCATCTGATAGTGAGTATCCGGTCAGTAGAGTTTTGGAGAATACGGAGTATCCCTTCATTACCAATGCTCCAGGTCCACTCTCTCCCGGAGTGGTAGCGGCTGATAGGGTCCTATTTATGGATTAAAAAGAACCGTTTAACATTTAAACACTGTGAGATTTAAACACTGAGGAGATTAGTTTGGCACGGGATATTAGATTATGAATAATTGCTTTTTTATATCTGAAGGGGCATTCACTTTTAAAGTTGAGGGTACAGGAGTTGTTACTAGAGGGTTTTTTGTAAGTGGAGGTAGTGAAGTTATTATTGTTGTTAGCATCAATAAGAACATCTAAAAAGGAAATTTTATTGTTTTTGTTTACTTCATGAGTAAAGTTAAGGACTGAATTGTTTTGGAAGGTGTCTTGTAGTATGTTGATTTCGTTAATATTATTAGTAATCTCCTCCTCCAAAACAATATTTTATAAAGAGGTAGAAAACATAAAACAGGCTCTCATCAACAATGGGTTTCCTAACTTTATTGTTGATGAACAAATTAAACGTATGATCAAAAATGTTAACCAACAAAATAAACAGTGTACTACTCCATCCAGCCAACAAACATATATCAAACTTTTTTATCGTAACCAAATGCACTACAATTACAAATCCGATGAAAAAATCTTGAAAACATTGATTCACAAAAACATACTCCCCACTGATCCTAATAAAAAAATAAAACTCGTTATATATTATAATAAGTTTAAAACCTCGAATCTAGTCATTAGAAATAATTCCTCTCCCTCGATTGGAGTTTTGCAAAAAACCAACGTTATATATAAATTTAAATGTCCTTTAGGAGATTGTATCTCTGATAATAATAATATATATGTTGGTTTAACCTCAACTACCCTGTCGAGGAGACTTACAATGCACCTTTCAGACACAAGTTCAATAGCTCAGCATTTAAAAAAACATTCATGCCCAACGGCACAGCTACGGAAAATTCTCACCGACAACACAACAATATTAGAACATCAAAATAATAAACAAAAACTTCAGATTCTCGAAGCATTACATATCAGAAACCTGCAGCCAACACTTAATAGAATTAATTTTCAAACCAGTGCTAATGTACTTAAATGTCTTTAGCTACTGGCACTAAATATAGAATCACATTCAAAAACAAACGCCAAAAACCTTCAACGGCAAAGACGCCCTTACACAGTTGTAATATGCTAAAACAAAAGTTACATCACTTTTGTAGTAGATCCTCCCCTGATGATGGCCCAAAGTCGGGCAGAAAGTACTAGGGATACATGCAACTATGGACAATACATAAATCAATTCCCCCAGAATACAATAAAAGTAATACGGGAATTCGAACGGATCCAAAAGAAAATATGTAGACATAAAATGTCTATTATGTTTAATGAAATTTGCATTAACGAAGAAATGCTGCCTAAATATACATATGTATATATATATATATATAGAGAGAGAGAGAGAGATTTCGCATTGAATATCACACAGGGGTTGATATGCCAGTAAATACCAACCTTCAATATTTACTATGTTTTTAGAAATAACTAATTTTTTAAAAAATTTCACTTGTATACCATAATGAGATACAGTATCAAATGCGAACGGGTCAAATCGAACAGTTCAGTCATCTTTAAGGATTATTATTTGTCATTTGAAACCAGTCAACTGAAGCAAGTTATTTATATTAGTTATGAATATTTAAATAAAATAGATAAGATACTTAAATAAAAAATATTTGCAATATCCTCTTCCATTAATTATTCATTTATCATACAGATATATAAGGTATTAGATAATGTTGATTTGTCAGTGACGAAACCACGTTGATTACAATTTATATATACCACTATAAAATTTAACATGTGATTTCTAATCAATTTTTCAAAAATCTTACACGCATCTCTTTATTGGTATCACTTACTTCATGCAAAGCAACGTTTCCTTATTGAATATATGAAAAGACACGGTAAATTTTATAGACGTCAACGCATTCATCCTGTCTTTTCTTTATGTCGCCGGTTTCATCTCTTTCCACCTACGCTTGAAGATACTTTTTTTTTCGATTTGGCCTGAAACAAACTTTTCATTGATTTTCCAATTTCATTCAAGTTCTGAAATGTCTTCCGGCTATTCTCATTTTTCCAAATGGCTTTTTCGAAAAACAGAAACGACGGTGAATGGAGTAACATTGTCTCTCTACTAAAATAAAATCTTTATTCGTTCAGTTTCCCTTCTTCATCGTCTTGATAACGTTTTCTTTTTGTTTCCTTTTCTTCTTCTTCTTCTTCTTCTTCTTCTTCTTCTTCTTCTTCTTCTTCTTCTTCTTCTTCTTCTTCTTCTAATCTATATTCCTCCTCGCTATCTTTCTCTAGCTATCTTCATTTGCGTAATTCTTTTTCTTTTTCTGCAAATATCTGCAGATTTAACTTAGACTGGTATAAGGCCAATGACTTTCTGGCTATTTTCTCGAAAGTTTGATTGCTACTCCACTTCATAAGATACTAGGTCAAATAATGATCATAAAAATTTGCTGATATGTAATATCGTTCGTAAGTGAACATTTGGGAATATGCTTTTTTTCCTACAACTAATTTATCGTCTAAATTAGATTGTTACAAGAGTTAAAAACTGTTACACTGCTTATCAAACAAGACAGCGTCAAGTCATGTATCAATCACACACACACACACACACATATATATATATATATATATATATGACAAGTTGATTTGGCATCGCTTACGTGTGGCATGAATTAGTGGCTCATTGGTCGAAGCAGCTGTTCAGTGTTCCGTATGTTGCATGTGGTTGTTTGCTGGATTTTCTAGTCATGGTAATTTAATTAATATATGTACATATTAAAGAGAGGGGGAGGAATCAGGATACTTGGTGAATATCAGGTTAAGTGGTTTACACATACTGGGTGCCCCTTTATACTCCGTTGCATGAGGCGTGATGGGAGGAGTGATCTAGTTTGCCTGGAATTCAGGGAAAGGTTGGATAGTTTATACTGCGTGGTCTATTTACGTGGCTCTATTATGTTTTTAATTTATTGCTTGTGTTTAATTCATTATTTTCTATCTAATATTATTATTGTTCTTTCCTATTGTTTCACAACGGCGTTGGCTGATGGTCTTTCACTGAGGTCTGTATGACATCAAATTTCCCCAAATCTCCAGGACCCTTCTCAGTATTTTGGCCGATCTCAATAATGCTGTAGTCTGAATGGTCTTTGCTCCAGCTCCAATTTCCAACCCTTACAGCCACTTTAGCGAGCCTTTGGGGTTAATTCCAATTACATTTGGTATCACCGTCACTTTCATGTTCCTTAGCTTTCTTATTTCTTCGGCAAGGTGCAAGTATTTGTCTCTCTTTTCGTTTTCTTGGATTTTCACTTGGTGGTCCGTCGGGACGGCAAATTCTACAATTTGACAATTTTTTTTTCTTAACTATTAATAAGTCTGGTCTTCTGGTAGGATTGGATATTTCAAAATCCATGAGAAATATCATCATTATTATTATTATAGCTTTTCACATCAGCGTTAGCCGATTGTTTTTTACTGGAGTCAGAGTAACAGTAAGTATCCTCGAGTCTCCAGGACTCTTCTTAGTATTCTGGCCGTTCTCAATAATGCTGTCGTTTGGATGGTCTCTACCCGTCCGCCAACTTCCAAGTGCTCTAGTCCCTTTAGTAATCCTTTAGTTACTGTTCCAAACGCACCAATTACAATTGGTATAATTGTCACCTGCATGTTCCATAGTTTTTTCAATTCCCTAGCAAGGTCGAGGTACTTATCCTTCTTTTCACATTCTTTCAGTTTTATTCTGTTGTCAGCCAGGACAGCAAAGTTGACAATTTTGCAAGTTCTCTTTTTTTTTTGTTGATTATTATTAAGTCTGGTCTTCTGGCTGATATTTGGTGATCTGTGTGTATGTCGATTATTATTATTATTATTATTATTTGTTTTTTAGCTTTACATTTTGTAATGTAGTTGTTATATGCATTCTATAATTTTCGAGGCCGGTGCTATTTCATTTTGTAATTCCTTAAGCAATAGCCGGGTTTTCATATTTCTCCGTACTTAAGCAAAACCATTTTAAATAGCTACAATATATTCCATCTTTGGTTAACATTTTCCACACATATCATAATTTTAAACTTTTTCTTTTTCTTTTTTTTTTCTCCCTCCTTTTGATTCGAAATCTTTCACGATGAATATATGGAACATTAATTCTATACAATAATCCTTATAAGTCAAATGACATAATTTCAAAAACAAAAAAACAATTTACAGATTAAACGGCCAACATTTTCCAGATAAATAGATTTTCCTTAGGTTTTTGTATTTTCTAACATCCATTGTTGATTTAACATCACAAATATCATCCTGATGATGGCTCAGTAGAACCAAAACGCTATAATGTCGACTTTGTTTCTCAATAAATCTCTTCTTCTGTTTGGATTGCCTTGTTATCAATTATCTCTCTCTCTCTCTATATATATATATATATATATATATATGCTGCTTATTTTGGGGAGATATTTTTCCAGTCACAATATTATTACTGTTCGAAGGTAGAAAATGAGCAGCTCCACCAAGTGTGATTTTTTGTATTTCATATCGACTGGGATTGCTTGGTATTTCGTTCATGTGTTTATTTGTCTCCTTCTTGATCATACTCAGGGCTTCCACTATTACTGGCACAGTCGTAGTTTTTAGGTGCCATATTTTTTCAGCTTCTGTTTCGAGATCTTTGCATTTACTTTTTTTATTATTATTTTCTTTGATATATCATTATTTTTCGGTACTGACACATCAATTAAAAGGCTTGTTTTTCTTTTATATCCTTAACAATAATATTTGGTTTATTGATCTGTGTTTTGCTTTCGGTTTGAATTGCAAAGTCCTGAAGAATAGTAGCTTCTTTAGCTTTTATTATTGGTACTAGTCGGTGTTTCTACCATTTTTCAGATTTCGGTAATCCTTTGTATTTACATTTTTCTAATGAATATAATAAAGTATTTTATCCTGTTTATTTGTATTTTCTCACGGCGTCAGGGTTGTGCAACCAGACAATAAGTGGTAAATTGATTCAGCTTTTTGTCCACGCAATCTACATAGTGGGTTTGAACCGTTTTTTAAAATTTTTGCCTGATAGTTTCTAGTTGGTGGGCTCTGGTTCTGTGCTGCTATTATTAACCCCTCTGTCTCCACCTTCAGTACAGTACTTTTCTGCAATTGTTTAGTTTTTATCATATCTACATAAGATTTTTCACTTATTTGTGCCTATCTTCTGTCTAGGGGTTATTTTTCTAGGCGTTTTTTTTTAATTGGTCAAGTGTTTTTTTTTTATATTTCTTTTGCTGCCTCTAGTGTTTTATATTTTATGTCTATTTCTTTCTTGATTTCTTTACAAACTGAATATTTTTCTCTTCTTGTGTGTGTTAACTAAATGAAGCATTCAATTTGTTGCCCAGTTTAAGTATTTCTTCAATCTTATAGCAGTTGTTTTGTTGGTCAATCCTTTTTGGATTAAGCCTCTTCCAATATTTTCTCCTTTGACGGAGAGACGTTCTATATTTGCTATTGGGTGGTGTATTCTTGGGCAGGTTATTAGATTCCTAACTTTTATTTTTTTTAAAGCTGAAGCCCCCTGAAAGAGGAAAAACAATCAAATTTGACGACACACTCCTTCGATTATGCAGCGCAGAGAATAAACCAGACATAATACAGAAATGAATGACAGGCTGAATTCTCCTTTTCCACAAGAAAGGCGACTTCAGAATCACAAACAACTATAGAGGCAGAACCCTTACTGCTATAGCTGCTAAGGTTTATCATACCCTGTTTCTCAATCGTCCAACCTGAAGTTGAGAAAATTCTAAGGAAATAAAACTGAACGGCTTTCGGAGAAACCGATCCACAACATCACAGATTCATACTATCAGTCAAATCATCAAAGGAATATGAGCCCAAAAAATCCCATGGTAACGCTATACTTCATAAATTTCTCCAAGGCATTTGATTCCATACAAGAAGAAAAAATGGATCAAATACAACTCCCCAAATAACCCGTTATTGCTATTAGGATACTTTACAAAAAGAAGAAAGCAATGGTTCGCTCACCATATAGTGACACCCACTTCTTCGATACTGTCTATGGAGTCTTGAAAAGTGACATATTAGCGATATATATATTGATAATTTATCTAAATTACGTACTTCTAACGATAGTAGATCTTAAAAGAAAATGGTTTCGCACAATGAAAACAGACAAAGCAGGCAATATATCGCAGAAACTATGACAGACACAACCTACGCAGATGATCTAGTTCTTCTCTCAAAAATCCCTGCACAAGCCTAATACCTTCTGCGTAGCTTAGAGCAAGCAGGAGGAGGTATTGACTCCTACTTGAACGCAAATAAAACGGAGTTCATGTATCTTAAAAAAGATGGAGCCCTCTCTACTTTAAGTGGCAAGCCTCTACATTTAGTGGACCACTTCACATACCTCGGCAGCAATATCTCATCGATTGAAATTTTTGTTAACATACATCTAGTGAATGCATGGGCTGCTCGTAACAGGTTATCGATTATATGGAAATCTGATCTCTGAGATAAAATAAATCGGGATTTCTACCGAACAGCAGCTGTGTCCCTACTAATGTATAGATGCAACATCTGGAATCTAAAGAAAGACTTGGAGAAAAAAACTAGATGGGAAATACATAAAAATGCTCCCTGCTGTTTTGCACAAATCCTGGAAGCAACATCCTACAAAACAATAACTATACAGCCACTTGCCTCCAATCTCACAAACCACTCAAGTAAGACGAGACAGACATGTGGGTCACTGCTTGAGAAGTAAAGACGACCACATGTGATGTTTTCTTTTGGGCCCCTGTCATTCTTGGCCCATTAGCTAGGACATCAGCTCGAGGCAGACACTGAAAGCAGTCTGGAAGGCCGGCCAAAAGCAATGAATGATTGGGACGGATGGCAAGCGAGAGAGAGAGAGAGAGAGAGAGAGTCAGGGAAAGCAGTCCTATCTACAAGACTTGATGATGATAACAAACTTTAGTATCCAGCTTTTTTAATATAGTTAACGTCCAGTTTCGTATTTTAAAACTGTGTGTAAGAACTAGTATGTTATACGTCTTACGAGTTTTTCACGCCAGCATTAGTTGATGATCACCCACTTGAGATGTCCAACTCTTCCAGCCTCTTCATGAAGCCTTTGGAAACCGTTCCAAGTGCGCTAATCACGACTGGTATCACCGTCACCCTCATGTTCCTTAGCTTGTTATATAATTACGGAATAATCTTTTTATATATGATCACCCACTTGAGATGTCCAACTCTTCCAGCCTCTTCATGAAGCCTTTGGAAACCGTTCCAAGTGCGCTAATCACGACTGGTATTACCGTCACCCTCATGTTCCTTAGCTTGTTATATAATTACGGAATAATCTTTTTATATTAATCATTTTTCGTTGATTATATTTTATCATTCGGTTTGGTTGGGCTTTGAACGATTCGGCTCTTAGTGCAGGTGTTCACGCTCGCGCGCCGAGAATATGACAATCACAAATTTCATAATAAAAACCCCAGATAGAAATGGCACAGGGGTGTGAATGACGTCATACCCGGAAGTGATGGGCTGAGAATTTGGTGATTTTTGAAAAAAAGAGTCAGTTGAGATCCGACTCGGGGCCGGGGCAGTCCAGCAGGAGGCTACGGGATGCGCAGTGCGTTTGTTGGGTCAGAGAGTACAGTCAGCATAGAAAAAATTGTCTCTCTCTCCTCGTGTCGAAAAACTAAAGTCAAGAAGTTAATAAACGTTTCGTACCTGAACAACGGAGAGTCGTCAGTGTTTCGGATTTCCCTGCATCTGCATATTTGTATAGTTTTATCATGGCTATACAAGAAGCTTCCTTTATCCGTTGGCAAGATCCAAGAATTTGCCTTTCTTTTCGCTTTCTTTGATTTTCAATCGGCAAAATCTACAATACAGCGAGTTCTCTTTATTTTTCTTTTTTCTTTTTGGTAATTATCATTGGGTCTGATCTTATGGTCGGGATTCGGTGATTCGGTGATTCGTTTGTATTCCAAAAGCCCAGAGAATTTTACACGTTACATTCTCCAAACTGATTCTGGATTGTGCATGTACTATTTGTTCGTAGGGTCAAATTTAAACTTATTCCCGGTGGCTCATGTTCCCCACCCTGCCATGTCTAGTTTTGTACTCTTTTTGCGCTAGTTTGCTGACTATGTGAGTAATCATTTTATCTCTGCTATCACAAAAACTAGTCGGGTCATACCAAAGACTTTAAAAGTGGTACTTGATACCTCTTTGCTTAACACTCAGCATTATAAAGTACGTAAATAGGGTAAAGTGGAGCAATCCAGGGAAAGAAGAAGCGCCCTCTCCTACACCTCGGTGTAGTAGCTATGGAAAAGGGAGCCTTCAGATCACCCTTGACTACGTTCGCCAACTTTACTTTACTATATTTGCTTTAACATAGTTTGTCCTTATGGCGTTGTTTTATGCTGCTATTAGAAAAGATTCAATTTCTCTTTTAACGGTTTCCTTTCGTAGCCATGTCCAGGTCTTCTCATGTGTGTCGCTTGAAATATCCGTACAGTTGTTTTTCTTTCCATTTTTGCTATCTTGCTATTGTTGTGCTGTTGATCATTATATCCCCTGTCTTGTTTCTGGTTGCTGTAATAAGTCTTTTTCGTTCTTTTCAACTTACTTTTCGATACATTGTATTGATGCAGAGACGCAAGCTTCAATGCTGGCGAGTGCTCTACCTCTTTTTCTTGAGACATTCCTTAGGAGTTTTTCACACTGTAGTTAGCAGATGGTTTTCACTGGAGTCTAATAGATAGCAAGACTCCTTAAGTGTCCAGAATTCTGGTCAATTGTAGTAATCTTGTAGTTTGGTCTTTCACTGGAGTCTAATAGATAGCAAGACTCCTGAAGTGTCCAGAATTCTGGTCAATTGTAGTAATCTTGTAGTTTGGATAATCACCAATTATAATTACCATCACGGTAACTTTTATTATTATTATTATTATGATTTTACTCCGTGAGAGTTTTATATATCAGCGTTAGCTGCTAGTCTGTCATTGAATTTTGAGTGACAGCAAATCTCCTCAAGTCTCCAGAACCCTTCTCAGTATTCCGGCCGATATCAATAGTGTAGTAGTTTGGATGGTCTCCACTCTTTCTCTTATTTCCAAGTCCTCCAGTACCTTTAATAATCCTCTAATGACTGTACCAAGAGCACCTATTACAATTAGTATAAACGTCACATTCATGTTGATGGGTTTTTCAATTCCCTAGCAAAGTCGAGAATTTATCCTTCTTTTCACTTTCTTTCATTTTATTCTGTGGTCAGCCGGACAGCAAAATCCACAATTTTGCAAGTTCTTTTTTTTTTAGTTGATTTTTATAAGATCTGGTCGTCTGGCTGAGATTAGGTGATCTGTTTGAAAGTCAAAATCCCATAGGAGTTTATGTGTCTATTTCTCCAGAACAGCTTCTGGGTTGTGCATGTACCATTTGTTCGCATCGTCAAATTTCAGTTTCTTACACAATTTCCAGTGGACCACCTTGCCCACCCAATCATATCTATCTTATATTCTTTCTATGCTAATTTGCTGCATTCGCTTATTATGTGATTGATCGTTTCGTCACTTTCACCATATAATCTGCATTTACTGTTTTTGTTGCGTCTTATCTATTCTTGCTTTCATACTTTGGTTCTTATGGCGTTGTTTTGTGCTGCTATTAGGAGAGGATTATCATTATTAATATTATTATTATCATCATTTCACTCCTTGAGAGTTTTTCACACCAGTGGGAACTGGTGGTCTTTTACAAGAATGACAGCAAGTTTCCTCAGGTCTTTAGAACTCTTCCAATTGTTCAAACCAATTTTAACAATGCTGTGGTCTAAATGAATTTGAATCACCCTCTGATCTCTATTTTTCATCATTTTACTCCTTTGAGAGTTTTTCACGCGAGTATTGGCTGATGGTCTTCCACTAAAGACAACAAGTCTTCTTAAGTCTCTCAGTATTCTGGACGATCTTAAGTTTAGATGATCTCCTCTTGTCTTCTTATTTCCAATTCTTCCAGTCCCTTTACCAATCCTTTGATTACTGTACCGAGCACAACGATTACAATTGCAATCACAGTCACTTTCATGTTCCATAGTTTTTCATTTCCTGAGCCAGTTCCAGTAACTTATCTCCGCTTTCTTTCAATTTTACTTTGTGGTCTACCGCAGCAGCAAAGTCTGCAATTCGTTAGGTTCTCTTTTTGTTTACTATCACTTGGTCTGTTCGTCTGGTTGAGATTGGGTGATCTGCTCGTATCTCAAAATGCCAAAGAAATTTGTGCGTCTCATTCTCTATGACAAACCCCGGGTTGGGCATATATCATTTGTTCGTATGGTCAAATTTCAGTTTCTAGCACAATTTTTAGTGGATCACCTTCTTCACCCAGTCGTGTCTATTCTTATACTCTTTTTGTGCAAATTGACGCCTTTTGTGATTATTTGCTCTTTCATTATTCTTATCATTATTTCATTCCCTGAGAGTTTTTCGTTATCAGTGTTAGCTGTTGACACCAAGTCTCTTCAGGTTTCTAGGACTCTTTCTGGGTATTCTAGGAGATCTTCCACTGATTCCTAATTCCGCCTGTCCCGTTTCCAAGCCGTTGAGGACTGTTCCTATCGCGTCAATTATAAAAGGGATAACTGTCACTTTTATGTTCCACAGCTTTTTCAGCTCTCTGGCAAAATCGAAGTATTTGTTAATCTTTCCGCTTTCTTTCAATTTCCTTTTATGGTTTGCTGCAAAAGCAAAATCTTTTAGAAGACGAGTTCTTTTTTCTTGTTAATCAACTCAAGCAAAGTCTTTTTTGCCGGAACTGAGTTTCAGAAAACTTTAGGTGTATCATCTTTTAGGACAGATTTTGACTTGTGCATAATAATATTTGGTTGGTTGATTGGGTTTTATGGCATATCAACCTTTGTAGGTTATTTAATGCCAAATCCATTTTTATTCAATTAATCAAGTCTATTTCAAACAGTTCAGTTTAGCATGAGTACATAGTTTAATTGTCAAACACATTTCTATTTCAAGTTATTCAGTTTATTCAAACAGTTCTAATTCAGCTAATTCAGTTTAGTATAAGTACAGATTTTGTTTACACACAGTTAAATGTCAAAACAGTTCTATATTAAGCAATTCAGTTTTGCATAAGCGCAGTTTCAATGTCAAAACAGTTCTATTTCAAACAATTCAGTTTAGCATAAGTATGCAGTATCTATCTAAGTAAACTGTTTAATTGTCAAAAACATTTCTAGTTCAAGCTATCTAGTTTAGTAAAACTGTTCTAATTCAAACAATTTGGTTTAGCATAAGTATGCTGTTTAGTTCTCTTTAACCAATAGATGGGATCCTATAAGTTGCTACCATTTCGGGCCAGAGTGGACTAAGGAACGATGGCAGTAAAGGGGTACTCCGTATCCCTCAAAGCCCCGCTATCACTGGAACCTCACCATCTGATTTTAGTATTATATCCGGGACACTCATTGGGAGGGATCTTACTCCTCTGCAGAGAAGTAATCGGTCTATTCCACAACCCCAACCAACTAGGCAAATATAATATTTGATTGTATGGTCAAATTTCAATCTCTTGCACAATTCCCAATGAATCACCTTTACCAACGAGTGGTGCCTACTCTTATTCTCCTTTTGTGCCGGTTAGCTGCATTCGCTTAATATGTAATTAAACATTTCATGTCTTTCTCAATATAAACTACTTTTCTTTGCATAATCAATTTTCGCTTTAATATATAATTGGTACTTGTGGCGTTGTTTTGTGCTACTATTAAAAGAGATTTAATTTTTCTCTTGAGGTTTCATTTTCGTAGGCATGATAAGGTCTTCCCGTATCCAATTTCGTCATTTTGTCGCTTGAAATATCCATATAGTTGTTTTTCTTCCCTTTTCTGTTTTTGTCGGGTTTTTTTTTTTGTTCTTATATTTCCATAACTGTTACTGACTCCAGTAATTTTGTCTTTCTTTGCTCTTTTTAATGTATTCTTTGAGACCTTGATGCATCCATGCTATCTTAAGTGCTGGCGAGTCCTTTGCCTTCTTCTTTTCTTGACACATACTGTCTGTCTATGTCGTCTCTCGAATGTAAGGTCTTGTGGATAGTTAACTTTCTTATCCTTTTGATAATTTTTCTGAGTTATTCCTTTGTTCATCTTAGGAACAGTCCAAAGAATCTCACTAGGGGGACTGTCCAGGGGCTTATTCCTTTAATGAGATTTTTTCTAGAGAGCTTGGTTTTGAGAAATTTTCTTCTTCTTCTTCTTCTTCTTGTCTTTTTAACACCAGCGTTAACCAATGGTTTCTCACTAGAATTTGAGTGACAGCAAGTCTCCTCAAATCTCCTGGACTCTTCTCAGTATTTTGTCCATTCTCAGTAATGCTGTCATTTGGACAGCCTCGAACCGTCCGCCAACTACCAAGTCCTCCAAGTCATTTAATAATCCTTTAGTTATTGTGCCAAAAACACCAATCACAATTGGCACAATCGTCACTTTCATGTTCCACAGCTTCTTCCATTCTCTAGCAAGGTCGAGGTACTTATCCTTCTTTTCATATTCTTTCAGTTTTATTCTGTGGTCAGCTGGGACAGCAAAGTCGACAATTTTGCAAATTTTCTTTTTGTTAATTATTATAAGGTCTGGTCTTCTGGCCGAGATTAGGTGATCTTGTGTATGTCAAAGTCCCATAGGTGTTTGTGTGTGTCATTTTAAAGGACAGGTGCTGGGTTGTGCATATACCACTTGCTATTTTTAAAAAATATTATTGTTATTATACTCGTAGTTATTTTATCATCGGTTTTAAGCGGGTGGTTTTTCACTAAACTCTGAATGATAGCAAATCATCCAAGACCTCTAGGACTCTTTAATAATATCAAGAGAACACACATTTCCTGAGATAATTTAAAAATATTACATCATTATAACATATATCCAGCTGCTTTACAAATTTTGACCTATAATCTGGCTTAGTACAGCTAATATATAAATATATATGTATATATATACATATATATCTATATATGTCTATATATATTGTGTATGTGTGTGAGAAAAATGTTGAATAGTTAGAGATCTTTCATGACCTTTGATAGTTTACGCTAGAGGATATTTTCCTCAAACCTTGTGAAAAAAAAAACGAAATCTTATTTGAATAGTTGTTCGAACGCAGCTGCAGTTAAAAATAAACGTAAGGAGATGGGATAGCCTTGACTAAAAGAAGTAAATGGAGAAGAAGAAGAAGAAGAAGAAGAAGAAGAAGAAGAAGAAGGTTGCCACCGATAATGGTAATTGTGGAGATGGTGAAGAAAGTAAATTAGAGACAAAAGAATTAATTTTCATAAGCCCCCGGAAATATACTGATATGTCACAGCGTATTTTGAAATGAACTTGTTTGTTTAAGAAAACTCTTCCGGTGCACAACTTTCATATATCCATCATTATATATATATATATATATATATATATATATATATTGGTAACATTTTTATTATGTTTCAATATATATGCAAGTAGCCGTAACTTTGCAAAAAGCGGACATCACGGTGTGACTCATTAAATAAATTGTGCCAAATTGACTGAATGATAATTTTGTTGAGCCTGCGTTAAGTTGAACATTTATATATATATATACACACTCATACACACAGAGGCATATATATATATATATATATATATATATATGTGTGTGTGTGTGTGTGTGTGTGTGTGTGTGTACAAGAATGCTTAAAAGCCTCCAAAAATCTTAACCACTGCCACTATCACTCTAATCTTTATCTATTTCTCTCCCTTTCCTTTTTTTGTCCCTTTTCTTTAGACCCTTCTCTTCTTTCATATTTTTATCATTATTTCATTTAGTTCTACAGTTGCTGAACTTTAGAAAAACCCGTTTTTATTTTGAGGAAATTCTTTTATTAATAAAGAACGAAATATCATTCAATCCGTTGTCACTGTTGGTTTTTACCACTTTTACACTTATTTTTATCATCTTTTCAGATTTAACAAAATCTACCAATTCTCCATGTATTCATGTGTGTATGTGTTTACATATATATATATATATATGTGTGTGTGTGTGTGTGTGTGTGTGTGTGTGTGTGATTTTGTAATCTAATATCTTAACCAATTCTCGTTCAAATTATTTCAATTTTTAAAAGAATGTGTAGGATTTACTGCAAATTGTCTTTGATGTGTTTTTCTTTTCCTGTATAGAAATGCAATTCACTGCAAAAGAAAAGACATTTATATATTTGAACACTAAACAGGAATTTGAATTTTTTCTGTACGTGCTGTCAAAATTTGAGATCATTTGAACAAGAATTGGACGTGTTATTAGATTACCAAATGATTCCTATTTTTCTAAAACACCATGAGCATCTCAAATCATTATATATATATATATATATATATATAGTAGGCATGTTTTGTTGACATTAGACAACGACTTGGTTTTTAGCTTTTTATTCGTCTTTTCTAGACGAGTGAGATGTCCCAACAGTAGATGAATGCAGTTAAAAAACTGTCGAAAACTCTATTAATGTCATCTAAGTACGGTTACTTTTGTCCAGCTCGTGCCGTTTTTCAAGTCGGTGCTTACTTCTGTGTTCTGGAGTTCAGAATTTATTCTGTGATCAAGGAATTTTTTGCGTAGGAAGGGGTTCCTTATCCGTATTTGGAATGCTCCAATGGAGACAAATGATAGTTTTAAAACCGCCTCCAACCGCACTTGCGGCATTTCAGTCGCCAATCAGAACCGACAAATAAAAAGCTAAATACCAAATTCATGACAGTTATTTTCCATAAAACATGCCTACAAGAGAATCTATAGAAGAGCACATATTTCATATCTATCTGTCTATCTATCTATCTTAGTAAGATTGTAAAAAAACTGCACATAATATCACACACACACACACACACACATATATATATATATATATAAGCAAAGTAAAGTTGGCGACCGTAGTCAAGGGCGATCAGAAGGTTCCTTTTTCAATAGCAACTACATAGACGTGTAGGAGAGGGCGCTACTCCTTTTCCTGGATTTCTCCATTTTACCCTTGATAGTACCTTATATTGCTGAGTGTTAAGCAATAAAGTCTTTGGTATGACGTGACCTGGGATTGAACGCAGGTCTCCCGAACTCTTCGCGAACACTCTACCCACCAGGCCAATGAACCGGTTATATATATATATATATATATATATATATATATATATATATATATATATATATATATGTATAACCGGTTCATTGGCCTGGTGGGTAGAGTGTTCGCGAAGAGTTCGGGAGACCTTTGTTCAATCCCAGGTCACGTCATACCAAAGACTTTATTGCTTAACACTCAGCAATATAAGGTACTATCAAGGGTAATATATATATATACAAAAAAATTGTTTTTCTTTTTTTGTACGATTATATCGAATACAAATAAATCATTAGCAAATCTATTTAACCCATAGACGGAAACTTAACAAGTACGACCACTCCGGGTCAGAGTAGACCTGGAAGTATTAGCAATGAAGAAGTACTCCACACTCTCTTTTAAGACCTGGAATCTCATTATCAGATGCAGTTTAGTGTCGTACCCAGGACACTGTTTGCTTGTTCTTTTTTTATTTTACCCCTCTGCAGTAGATGCAGACTGATTGGTTTAAGTTTGGTTTGGTTCGGTTTGGTTTTCGGGCATATTACCCATTGTAAGTTATTTAATGCTAAACCCTATTTATGCATATATATTAAATATACATGATTTGGTTTGGTAGGGTTTTATGACATATCAACCCTTGTAGGTTATTCAATACTAAACCCTGTTTATACATATATATTAAATATATATGATTTGGTCTGGATGGGTTTTATGTTATATCAACCATTTTAGGTTATTTAATGCCAAATCCTGTTTATACATAAAATATATACATTAAATATATATGATTTATTCACAAATATTTTTCATAACATTTTGAAATAAGCCTGAGCACACTTTTTGCGCACATTTAAATGATTTCAATCGTGTCAATCTAATCACTATAAATTCCACCAAACACCAATCACTTGTTTGCAGACAGAGAAGTGGTATCAAACATTAATATCTCACACTAACTCTTTTCTGCATTATTCATTTATTTGCATAAAATCAAATCATTCCAAGTAATTGCTATCTAATACCAAATAATTAATTTAGGCACACTGGCACAGACTTTCAAGTACTGCTATTTAACACTCATTATTTCATTGAACACTATTTATTCGTTTGTACACCGTTAAATGGTTCCAAGTATTGCTATGTATCATTAACAATTCAATTAAACACCAGTCCTTTGTTTACATACTAATGATCAAACAGTTCTATTTCTAACAATTCAATTTTACTTGAATCATTTGTTTGCAATCAAATGTCAAACAGTTTTATTTGATCCATCAAGTGCTATCACTCGGAGTCAGAGTAGGCCTGGGATTAATGGCAATGAAAAGGTACTCCACATTCTCCAAACTTCAGCATTACTAGAATCTCAAAATCAGATTTTTCAATATCATATCCAGGATACTCGTTGTTGGGTGTTACCCCTCTGCAGAGCCAATTGGGTGTTACCCCTATGTAGAGCCAATTGAGACAGCCTAGTTTAAGTTAGGAACACGAAATCAGCGGGGGAATCGAAACGATCCGAATCATAGAACTGTTGAGATCAGTCAGAATACTGAGATGAGTCCTGGAAAACAGAAGAGACTTGCTGTCACTCAGACCACAGTGTAAGACCATCAGTTATAACTGCTGTAAAAACTTGCTAAGTGTGAAATAATAAAGAAACCAAACAGTTTTTAAGATGTCTTACGAATAGATGATTCAGTATAACCTTAGAGGCTCACCTAGGAGGAACAGTCAACAAGTTAATTTTGAATATGATGATTGTTAAATGATAAAGTAGGCGTATTTGTCATTAGAGAGATCATGTAGATCATCATCATCATCATGTCTTGCTGCAGGTACGGATATCCCTGACCCTCTCTCGACACTTCTCCCTATCGTTCATCGCCGAAAATTTTACAAAATTGTATGCTGTTTTATTCTTTGTAAAAATGCTGCTTGAACTATGTGTTTTAAATGTAAAGACGCTTTTACCGTAAATACAAATTGAATATATGACTCTGGTCAAATGTGTCAGTGTACACGGCAAATGGTTTCAAATCTTTTTCTAAAAGCTTAGAATTCTCACAGATTCCCCGCCCCATAGTACTTTAGAAGACCCCCCCAACAAAACAGCCTAAGTAAAAGTCCCACAAAAAAAAAAAACACATGTTAGGGCCAGTATGAGAAGACAGGTGAAAATATACCAAAAACTGTTACAAATATACATTAGTCCTGGACTTTAACAAATGTAAAACTTGAGGGAAATGAAAGCCCCCCACCGACTTTTTTTACGTACACATGGGAAGCAGCATGATAGACGTAAAGGTATTCTGGTCGTGCGAGTTTTGCCGATTAACGCTCAAGATCGTTAGTTCGATCGGGGAACTACTGCAGCTCATCTATAAGAGTGGCTTCTATAGATGAGAATAAAAACAGCTATCGAAAGATAACCATGACCCACATTCATGTAGATAGTTTTACAAAAATTAAAAAGTTGTCCAAAACCGAAACAATTAAGATTCGATTCAAAAGTGTTGACCCCGTTATCACTTGATAACTTGACTATAACTGGATAATCTCATTCAAGTGACTGAGGGATTCTAGTTTAGAAGTTAGTTGTAAACTTTTATTAGTTAGTCGAGAATAGTCGACTTAAAAGAACTTAATTTTTCATCTATGGCCCAGGTACTGCAGATATGAGTACCGGGTTGGTATGATGCGTGTGAAGTCATCAATCATAATAAAGTATGTGTGCACAGAAAAATATCTTTGTTTTTAATCTAGTAATGGCTATTGACCTGATCAGCAACCACTGTACACTATGACTGAGCCATGCTTAATAACAAGGATATTAGAGAAAAATATGCGATAGCACTAAGAAACAGATTCGATACACTACAGGAGAAGACAGAAAGACATACTCCGAATGACGATTATGAGAATTTCGTCAAGGTCCACTTAGAAACGGCAGTGGAATACATACTATCTAAACAAAGAACTAAATCTAGAGTCCCATGGGAGACATTAGCGGTTAGAGACGTGAAAACTACCTCCAAATGCAATAAGAAAAACCAACCAACACCAATACCCTGAAACTTAAAAAAGGCACAAAATCAATTAGCAAACTGTTGTAGGAACCTTACCCATCTCACTATAATGGACTCTTCTCACCGTTATTAGTACAGAGATTTCGTTGCCAGAAGGGCAGATCAATATCGGTGTTATCCGAACAGTGCGATACTTCTCAGCTTTTCTATGTAACTCTATATTTCTTATGTAATATTATCTGTTATCTAATATCCGTGTTTGTGTTTTCATTAGTGATCCTTTCCGGGGCTACAACACAAGCATATAACTAAAATAAGAGACAGAATACATACAAAATCAAATTGATAAGATTAGAGACTCGGTTGAAGATAGACAAACTAGATGGCATGGCAAACGATAAACGAAGTGTGCAGAAGGAAGAGCGCTGTAAAAGCTTAATTGAAAGCTACCAACCAACAAGAACCAATACATCTGTGGAAACAGCATTTCGAGAATTTACTCGGAAACCCATCGAAAGTTACACATGAACCAATCACGAGAATTATTATTAAGCAATTAGACATCAAACTAGGACCGTTTACTCTAGAAGAACTCGACTCAGTACTTAGAAAAATTAAAAATGAAAATGTAGCAGGGCTCGATGAAATTCCCCCAGAAGTATGGAAAAACAGAGAATTCGGCGACACTCTAATAGCATATATAATCAAAACCCTATAGACAGATGGACAAAGGGATGCATCCTCCCTTTCACTTAAAAGAGTGACCTCGGATTAGCCAAGAACTACCGGGGTATATTTACATCCATAGCGGCCAAAATATACAAGGCCCTACAACGCAACCGCATAGAACCCAAAATTGACAACATACGTAGGAAGAACCAAAATGGCTTCCGGAGAAACAGATCCACGACGTCACAAATTTTGACAATCGAACTTTTTAAAGTGTACGCGCAAAAAAACCTACAGGCAACAATATTATTTGTCGACTTTAACAATGCCTTTGACTCCATTCACAGAGGAAAGATGGTGCAAAGTCTACTCGCTTACAGCCTACCAAAAGAAACCGTCGAAGCCATAATGATTCTCTATAGAAACATCAAAGTAAAATCCGTTCTCCGGATGGAGACACAGACTACTTCGACATTGGCGCAGGTGTACTACAAGACACACTAGCCCCATACCTCTTTATCCACTATCTATACTACGTGCTTAGAACATGTATTGATAAAATCAAAGAAATCTGTTTCAAGCTAAAAAAGGAAAGAAGAAGAAGGTACTCCGCAAAAACAATTACCGACGCCGACTTGGCCGATGACAAAGCGCTTCTGGCAAATGCCCCCTCCCAACCCGAAACTCTGCTACATAGTCTGCAACGAGCCTCTACAGCCATCGGCCTTCATATCAATGCATACAAGACGGATACATGTGCTTTAATCAAAGAGGCAACATCTCCGTTCTGAACGGTAGTTCTCTGAAACTAGTTGACAAGTTCTCCTACCTAGGAAGCTGTCTCACATCAACCGAGACAGACATCAACACGCGACTAGCAGAGGCATGGACAGCTATTGAGAGCCTATCGGTCATATCGAAGTCAGACCTGACCGATAAGTTAAACACCGTTTCTTCCAAACAGCCATCGTGTCGATACTGTTATATGGATGCACTACAAAGACGCTAACTAAACGTATGGAGAAAAAGCTTGACAGCAACTACGCAAGAATGCTGCGATCAATATTGAACAAGTCCTGGAGGCAGCACCCCACAAAGCAGCAGCTGTACGGCCACCAACCATCCATCACAAAAACAATCAAAATTAGACGAACTAGACATGTAGGACACTGCTGGAGAAGTAGGGACGAGCACAAAAGTAATGTACTCCTGTGAACCTCTTCAGATGGCCGAGCGAAGTTAGGACGACCAGCTAGAACCTACATACAGCAGCTCTGTGTAGATACGGGATGTAATCCTGAAGACCTGCTGGAAGCAATGTACGATTGAGAGGGGTGGCGAGAGAGGGTCAGGGATATCCGTGCTGATGGCACAACATGATAATGATGATGATGAAAGGACATTGAACGTTGAAGAAGAGACAGAACGACGTTATAGTCACGAGAACAAGATGGCAACAAACAGCTAAGTAAGAACAAGAAGCCGATGATTATCATCCTCATCTTCAGGTTTTGCTGTTAACATGGAGTTCCTTTAACTCTCTCTATCTCTCTCGCTATCCTTCTTTAACGTCCACATCTTTTGGAATGTGACACTATGTAGGTGGTCCGCCAAGCAGATGATTCCTTTGTCTGTTTTGGCGCGAAAACAGACAAAGGGTTTTGTACTCGAGATCTCGGAGCGACCGGAAGTAGGCAAGGGAACGCCAGTAGGGGTTGGGAAAAGGAACTCAGAGAAGGCAGTTGGCGACGGGCGACGGAGAGTGGCAGATGGAGTCGACAACGGACAACAGAAGTGACCAGTCGGCATGAGAGAGAGTCCAGCAGTAGTGAAGGAAGACCGGTCAAGATGGGTTGGCATTCCTAGTAGCTTTATAGAAATTTCGCTAGAAATCCAGCCTAGCGTCAGTCTACATATGCACACAAGGAATGCACAGTGTTACAGAATCACCCTTCTTACACTTCTTACACTTATTGTTCGTTTGTTAGTTTGTTCTTTTTCTCCCACTCCCTTGATTGTATTTCTGTAGCCTGGAAGAAATGTGCGATACCCCTATCGGAACCACTAAATGATCACTGGCCAAGATCAAAATGGTTCGAAGAAGTTGATGTAACGGGGAGTCCTCTAGCCGGCATTCACTGTCTATACAGAGCTGATGAATATGTCTTTGCTGTCGGCTATCATTGGTATGTCCATGATTTCATCAAACAGTACGGTACTTATTCAGTGCTTAAAACTTTTAGCCTCATACCAGACTAATGAAACTATACCACAATTTCGTTGATGTATTTACCAAGCTGCACAGACGAAGTCTGAAATATTTGACGTTGGGAATTCGATAATCGAATTTCGAGCTGCTTTTGTAGAAAGTCGCTAGGGGGCTCCACAGATAAAAAGTAAGAAGATTTTCAGCGAAATATTTTTTTGTTTACCAGGAATCAGACGATATAGAATTTATTGTGATATTTGCTAAGCTCAGCTTATCATGGCACAAGGCTAGAGAAAAGAAATGAAGAGGAGACTGGAGGGTCCGATTCACGTTTGAAATTCTGGTTTTCATATGGAATTAAACACCGGCACCTAGCACTGATCGGGAATGCACACCCGGATAGAAAAGCATCGTATCACAGTAATCTAAACGAGACGCAGACACACATACACATACATACATACATAGACATACACAACATACACGCATATATATATATATATATAGAGAGAGAGAGAGAGAGAGAGAGAAGCTCTTTTTAGGCTTGAACACATAACCTGTGGTTCATTGCCAGATGTATTTAGTATTGAGCATGGCACATTTCAATCATGATTATATGTATATGCATATGATTGGGGTATATATATATATATACTTGGGATATATATATATATATATATATATATATATATTGGGGTAAATATATATATTTGGGGTATATATATATATATATCCCAATCAGTGAGGCTTAGAATACGCTGACTGTATCTCCTGCAGAGGAGTAAGACCCCCTCCTCGAAAAGAACTGTCGTCGCTACGACACTAAACAGTATTTGAAATAAGGCCTCCAGTTTTGTAGATTTTGGGAGTGTGGTGCTTCCCTTGTGTATTAGTGCGAACAGGTTCGTGTATTTGCTTTCAAAGGTATGTAAATATTTAGCTTTTTAACATAGGTAAAATGTATAACTTTTTATTATTAACTCAATACAAACCTGATTAAGCACCCATACAAATCCCCAAAAGGTCATTGCACGGTGCGTATTATACAAAGATACGTATAATACTCGAATAATTACGATGGTCATATCTATTATATCAAGAATTTGATTGAATCATGAAAATGACTTCCATTGCTAACGAAGGTTCAAAATAATCGTTCAGATGTAAATTTGACTAAAATTTACCTTCACGGCATTGCTTTCGCTACGATGAGCTCACTAGCAATGGAAATATCAGCGCTTATTACTTTGCAGATAAATATCCTCTCCTTACTCACACAAAACTTTCACTAGTTTCCCATTTCGCTGAGACATCACGTTTTACCTTGAATTTCGGCCATTGTCAACCACAATGCGTTGATCACCTCTGGTCATCAGAATCATTGCATCCATCTCCGTCGTAATCATTCGCCTTCCTGACATTTTACACGCCATTTTTATTTTGTGCTTTTCGCAGAAAATGGTTAAATGGCTATCAGGAGTGTGGGAAATATCCAATAATTGTTTTGGCGGGAACATTACGTTCCAAAGGAGCGATTTAATGAAGAGGTCGAGGTAAAGGAGGCGGACATTTTAAAGAAGAGAAAAAGAAGAAAAGGAGGAGATAAAGAAAAAAGAAGATGGTCAGAAGAAGTGAAAGAAGGTGGCGGAGGTGGAAGAGGAGGAAGAGGAAGAAGAAGAAAAAGAAGAAAAAAAGAAAAGGGATGAATACGAGAAGAAGAAGAAGAAGAAGAAGAAGAAGAAGAAGAAGAAGAAGAAATGTTAATAAAAAGAGTTGAGTCATAAGGGTTTGTTTGAAAGAAAGGGAGAGAGAGAGAGAGAGAAAGAGAGAGAGAAAAAGAAAGAGAGAGAGAGAAATGGGGAGAAGGAGAAAGAGAGAAGAGAGAAAGAAACGAAGGAGAAACCAATAAGTGTTAAATGCAAGGGCATGAGAGACGAAATAAGAACGAGAGGGAAAAAAGAAACCAAAAATGAAACAGTGAAATGATATTGATTTTCTGCAAATGATTTTCAGATTTAATCTCTGGTTTGGAAATTTTGTACCTTCAAATTAAAACTTGAAAATACGCTCTTGGAGTTAGATTTGAATTTAATTCAACTGGCGATGATAGTGCTTATGCTGTTTTTTCCCCTAATGTACTGCTTTGTTATGTAGAAAATAGTGTTTATTTTTTTCAGTGCCCATGCTATAACTGAAGATCATAAACTGACTAAGTACCGGCCGATTTCAAACAAATTCTATTTATACCACTTAAAACTAAAACATCAGGTGTCCTAACTCCTAAACCAGTCCTGCTACTCAGTCAGATTTCTTTAAAGCCTGTTAACATGAAAAATAACTCCCGAAAGGTGCAAAGTTTTAAAGAATTTCCCTTGCCATTTTTCAGAGCAACACATTTTCAATTATTTTGGCCAAGATTGTGGATCAGGTATGATTCATTTTTTCTTCTTTTATTCCATTATTAATTTGTAATTTAATTTATAAAGAAACCAAACTTATGATCTGATAATGTGATTAATATAACAATGTTTAATGATTCATAAAAAATTACTTAAATCCAATTTTCACAATGTCCTGATGGTCGAGTAGCAAGCTAGTCAAAGAGAACATTGATATCAAGTTCAATTCTCACTAGGCTCTCCATGCTTTTGGCCTTGTGCCAAACTAAGCAAAGTTTGATAAATTACTTTGATCAATGTTCAGTCATTTCAGATTCAAAGATTTTTATATAACTATTTGCAAATGTTAATTCTTATGAAGTTTTATTATTCATAAAGTATTTTCAATGGTATGCCACTATAACGAACGCAGTGAAGATCCATCAAGGATTTTCCCCTGCTTATTCCTCTTATTTTTTTAAAGGCCGTTTAATCATTATCTTTTAATAGACAGGAGTCATCTCCTAAGGACAGTCAGTCGATTATTTAGAAATAGCTTGATAAGATTGGAAATAGTCTTCTTTAAAGGTTTTAATCATATCATATACAAATGATTTATTACTGTCTATCTGTCTGTCTGATGTTCTGTCTGTCTGTCAGTCACTCTCTCTCTCTCTCTCTCTCTCTCTCTTTCTTTCTCTCTCTCTCTCTCTCTCTATATATATATATATATATATATAACATGATAAGTTTGTAAAGTTCTTTATTTCCTTATGAAGTGATTATAAGTTTGAAAAATCTAGAAAGATTTTAGAAACATTAGAAAATTGAGAGACAAACTGAACAACTAAAATTCCGTGATTTTTTTAAGTACCTTGTGTACGTGTGCCTTTATAAACATGTTAGAAAATCTCCCTTTAACTTCCCCCCACTCTCTCTTTCTCTATTTCTCTCTTTCTCTCTCTCTCTCTCTCTCTATATATATATATATATATATTGGAAAATTGAAATAAATTCGACGGTACGTAAATGTCATCATCATCATCATCATCATCATGTCGTCCTGGTAGCACGGATATCCCTGACCCTCTCTCGCCACTTTTCCCTATCATTCATCGCCTCAGGCAGGTCTTCTGGACAACATCCCGTATCCTCACATGGTTGCTGAATGTATGTTCGTGCTGGTCGTCCTGATTTTGCACGTCCATGTGTGGACTCCCACACATGGCCGTGCACACGTAAATGTACAAATATAAAAAACACGTGATACTAAGAGGGTGATTTTATTTATAGGTGAATTATTTGCCAGCGTTAAACATTTCAGTTTTGACATTAATCCTTCATTAAGACGTTTATATAACGTTACATACTAAAACGCCTTTAAAAAGGTTTCATACAAAAACTGAAACGTTTCTAGCAGAAAATAATTCAACGAGGAATAGAGTCTTCCAATGAATACCTTTCTAGATTTGTATATATATATATATATATATATATATATATATATATATATATATATATATTTGTGTGTGTGTGTGTGTGTGTGTGTTGATGTGTATATGAATTTATATATATATATATATATATATATATATGTAGTTATTTATTTAGCTTTGTTTAACCGTGGCACATAGCCGGACGTATTGAGCACCCAGTGAAACGTAAAATTTCTTGTAATGGTCTGTAAAATGTCTAGCTTCAAACGCCTTACACCATACCAGAAAAGTTACATACACACACACACATATACGTATATATATATATATATATATTTATGTGTGTGTGTATATATATATATATATACATACATATGCATATATAAGATCTCATAATCCATGGTGTGGTCGTACCAGCATCTTCGACAATGACCAACGAAGGTCGAAATTAAATGTACTCGGACCGTAACATCGGAGATTTAGGACAATTAAATAGTTTTCTTCCTCATCTTTGACATCTTTCTGGTGAACAAGACAAGGCTAATGAAAAATTAAACTACAAATCCTTGTGTGTTTTCTTTATTGAAATATGTCAACAAGAAAAGTTCCTTAAATACACTGTGTATATATATATACACATATGTATATATATATGTATGCATGTTTAGTGTCATCAACTGACTGTTTCGTTATATGACCCACAGACAGACTGTTCCGTGGCTAGACACGCTGGACGCTTCAAGCTGGGTTCGATACCCGCCAAACTTTACGTAAGACTGATAACATACCGTTCAACCATCCGCGACTTTATGTCAAAATGTTTAATGCATTTCGTATTAACTTTTGTTTGTTTACATTTTACGCTATCGAATATCGGAGTGTTCAATTTGTTAGAAGAACTTTGTATTACGCGAATAGCAGCCGTTAATTCCCTCGCTAGACTGCTCAACCCGGGGATGGGACCGTACACACGCACACACATACACACCTCGCGCGCGCTTGCGCTCATATATATATATATATATATATATATATATATATTACAATTTTTTTAATACTTGTACTCATTCAAAGAGAAATTTTCTTAATTTTCATCCAAGTTTCTTTATTCTATCTTGTCTTCAACTTATAGCCTTAATGGACGTATTCATCAAATATCGTACCTGGCTATTTGTTAGAAAAAGTCTTAGAATCAGAAGTGGCTAAAATGTCCGTTCCTTTAAATCAAAATTGGTAAATAAGAATGGATAAGTTCTAGTCGCAGAGTAAATATTCAATTTGGAGAAAGCTATCTCTTACAATAATTCCCAAGCTCGACTAATTACGACACGTTGAATCAAATTAGCTGCTTCCATTTTTCCGCATCATCTGGACGGGGAAATAATATTCAGTTAAAATTGGAAAGATATCTGCCTTGTTGAACAGTCTTGCTGACAGTTTACGATTTTGAATTGTCACCCACGGACAGGCGGGAAAAAATCTGCCATCTGTCTCGTCAGAAGGATTAGCTTAAAATTTTTGAATCGGGCCTTCCACAGCATTGAACTTAATAAGACCAGCAAGTATAGTTCTGTGGTTAAAATCAGAGGCTTAATTCTAGAAATTTGATATATCTCTTTTAGATTTGATTGATTGATTTTAAAGGCATGTCAACCTGTCTGGGGTTATTCTATACATAGATGTTAGGAAATTGTGTTCATCGAACATTTATATTAACATTTCTTTTGTTGTTCTTTCTTGATTGCTATTTTTCATATATCAAAATACTTCAATCTAATACAAATAATTAGTAAACAATTATATTATTTTAAGTGTTCTTATCTCATACTAATAATTATATGTCTTCAAGCAATTATTTCTATTTAATTACAGTCATTTTGGAGGTGCCCGTGGTGTAATGGTTACCGTCCTAGGAAATGGACCCAGCGACACGAGTTCAAATCAGGGCCGAGACTAATTTCATTTCACATAGCACTAATATGAATCCAATTATTCTCCCTCCAGCTATGGGTAAAATAGTAGGGCAGACTAGGTTCTTTAGCTTTGCTGAGGTAACTACTCTAGGAGAAGGAAAACTCTGAATTCAAACCTGTTAAACTTCACTTAAAAATTGACCTTGTGTCAGATCCTGCCCGAGCGGACGGGTTGGTAAATATGATTACAGTCATTTGTTTACAAACAGGTGTATAGTTTCCACAAACTAATAATGATAATCCTTCGTAAACTATTATTGTGCAAAGAAACTTTTGCATGCAAATAACATCTTTATTTTTCTTCTGTAATAATCGTTCGTTTATACACAGTTATATTCCTTTGTCATATTAATAATTTGCCGACAGTTTTGAGGTTTCCTTTATTTCTAACTTATATTAATAATTCATAGACAATTCTAAGGATTCAAGAAAACATTTTTCATTCAGTGATAATTATGTGTTTGTACATCGTTTCAAGTACAACCATTGCATTCGAATATTTTTCAAAACATCTATCTGATCCATAGATGAGACTCTTTCAAGTAGGTCAGAGTGAACCGGGGAGTAATGTCAACGAAGAGGTACTTCATACTTCCAATATCTCTAAAACTAGAGCCTCACTATCGGATGCAATTTCGTGTCAAACCTAGGATATCTTTGATAGTGATATGTGTTTTGTAAGATGGTATTATTGCAATGGGGTAAAAAATGTGAGGGTAACTCATCAGTGGCAGTAGGGGAGTTGCCATAGCGTTTAATGGGCTGTACTACGACATTGTATTTAGGAATATCGAACTCCAGTCGTGCTATTTCGTGAACCTTCGGACCAAATAGTACCACTGTGATGTTACCCACTCGGCCCCCACGTTACATCAACTTCTTCGAACCATTTCACTTTACAGCCGGTGATCAACTTGTGGTTCCGATAGGGGTATCGCACATTTCCTTACGGCTACAAGAAATACAATCAAGGGAGTGGGAGAAAAAGAACAAACGAACAAACGAACAATATGCTTGGGTCAATTAAAGCGCAAGAAAGGAGTTATGCAACACTGCATTTCCTGTGTGCATATGTAGACTAACGCTAGCATGGATTCTAGCGAAAATTTTACAACGCTACTAGGAATGCCAACCCATCTTGATCGGTTTTCTTTTACTGGTCCTGGACTCACTCATGCCGACTGGTCTCTCTGCTGTCCCGTGTCGACTGCCCTGTCCGTCGTCCGTCGTCAACTGCCTCTTCTCAGTCCCTTTGTTTCACTCTCTGACTAGTTCTCGAGATCTCGAGTCCAAAACCCTTTGTCTGGTTTCGCGCCAAAACAGTCAAAGGAATCGTCTGCTTGGTCGACCACCTACACAGTGTTACACCACCATGTTCTTCTATAAGGATGGTTTGGCATTAAACGACCAACGAGGGTTGATATGCCATTAAACTAATTAACCTTAAAAAGTAACACTAGTTTTCTTCTATAAGGATTGCTTCGGCATTGAATAAGTCACGATGGTTGATTTGCCATTAAACTAAGAAACCTTACATTGTACAAATACTTTTCTTCTATAAGGATGGCTTTGGCATTGAATAATCCTCGAGGGTTGGCATACCATTAAACAAAGAAACCTTACATTGTACCATTTCTTATCTTCTATAAGGATGGCTTTGACATTGAATAAGCCACAACGCTGATTAAGATTATAAAACTTATATAGTATCATTACTGTTATTCTATAAGGTTGGGTTTGGCAGTGAATAAGCCACGAGGGCTCGTATACCATTAAACTAAGAAACATTACATTGTACCATTACTGTTCTGTAAGAATGGCTTTGGCATTACATATTCAAAAAAGATTGATACTATTTACCAACCTCTCCGCTCGGGCAGGATATGACACAAGGTCAATTTTTAAGCGGAGTTTAACAGGTTTAAATTCAGAGTTTTCCTTCTCCTAGACTAGTTGCCAAACCAAGGCTGAAGAACCTAGTCTGTCCTGCTATTTACCCATAGCTGGAGGGAGAATAATTGGATTCATACCTTTCCCAAGGGTATTAGTGCAATGTGAAATGCAATCAGTCTCGTCCAGGATTTCAACTCGTGTCGCTGTGTCCATTTCCTACGACGATAACCATTACACCACGGGCACCTCCTTCAAAGAAGATTGATATGCTCTAAAAATGAGTCAGAAACCAAATAAATGGCTGTAGAAGAGATGAGGTATAGAATTGAGATATGAATGAATAAAATCCAAATGAAGAATTAAAGCAAAAATAAAGGGAGGACAATTTTGAATAAGTGTAAATTTGGTGTAAGAGTCCATGAAGGTGATATGCAGGATTGAGTTCAAAACAATAAAGGTCAAATGAAGAACTGGGATAAGAGTCAATAAAGGTCAAACGTAGAATTAGAATAAAGTACATTATATGTCAACGATAGAATTGATATAAGACTCAATAAAGGTCAAATGTAGAATTGGGATAAGAGCCAATAAAGGTCAAATGAAGAATTGGGGTCAGAGTCGAGAAAAGTCAAATGTAGAATAAGAGTCAATAAAGGCCAGATGTAGAATTAGAATAAAAGTCAATAAATGTCAACTGTAGATGTGGGGTAAGTGTCAATAAAGGTCAAATAGAGGATTGAAATAATGGTCAATAAAGGTCAACTGTAGAATTTGCGTAAGTTTCAATAAAGGTCAAAAATAAAATTGTGGTCTTTGTCATTAAAGGTCAAATATAGAATTAAAGTAAAGATCAATAAATGTCAACTATAGAATTGGGCTAATTGTTAATAAAGGTAAATGTAGAATCGGGGTAAGGATCAATAAAGGTCAACTGTAGAATTTGCGTAAGGGTAGAATGAGTGTCAATACAGGTCAACTGCAGATCTTGTTAATTGTCAATAAAGGTCACATGTAGAATTAAAGTAAAGGTCAATTATGGTCAACTGTAGAATTTGGGTAAGAATCAATAAAGGTCAAATGTAGAATTTGGGTAAATTTCAATAAAGGTAAAATAAATGTCAAGTGCAGAATTGGAGTAAGTGACAATAAAGGTCAGATGTAGAATTGAAGTCAATGTCATTTAAGATCAAATATAGAATTGGTGTAAAGGTCAATAAATGTCAACTATAGAATTGGGGCAAGAATCAATAAAAGTCAAATGTAGAATTGGGGTCAGAATCAATAAAGGTTAACTTTTTGCAGTTCACGTAAATTGAAGGCAGCCAGAAGAGATTTTCAAATATTTTGATTGACAAAAGAAAACCTAATTCATTATTTCTCATCAATCAGAACGGAAAAACTTCTGCGCGGGAAACAAACGATACGACCCGTGACCTATGATTTGACAACTGATTCAGTCAGCATCAACGCTGAGAAAAGAAGAAATGATGGGTGAAAAGACAGAGTCCCAGTTAATTAGACCATCAACAACCACTTGACCTACTTTTAGACTAATCTGATTAATACAAAGTTTTCTTTCTTTTCTCATGATAGCGAATGTCTGAATTCAAAGTCTTCTTAATTCTCTGTCTCTTCTATTTTCATTCTGTTAACATCGTCAGAAATAAAAAAAAAAAGTATCGTTTGATTTTTTTCCCATGAAAATTATGACAATACAAGATGTGAATTCGACAATACTTAAACCCTATGTTTCATCTAAGATTACAGTTAACGCTCAGAAATATTTTACTAAATTATAGGACTTTGAATAGGATGACTGTATCTCATGAAGAGGAGATCTGTCTATCTATCTATCTATCTATCTATCTTGTGCTATTGGCATTTTGTCTATCGTTCAGAAACGCTAGTGACTAAAAAAACGTAGCCAAAAATGAGCATGAACGAAAAGACATCTTATTTAACACAGACGAAAAGTCAAATGTCCAGTGCTATACAGTAACTTATGACCTTCATGAAAAGCAGCCAATTTCCCAAAATACCATAGAATTTTAGCCAAATCTTGATTAACGTCTAATTGTATAGGGTACTTAAAATTTCGCTCCATAAAAATTAAAAATGAATTTGCGCGCATCCGTTCACTATTGATTGAGGTTTTTTTTGTTCGTTTGGCATTTGTTGTTGTCGGTGCAGTTTATTTTGAAGATGGAAGTCATTCGGTGCTTTCCATTGCCACCCCCCACCGGGATTGAGGAGACAAGAAATAGCTTTTTTGTTTCAAAAAATAATCTTAATTTGTGGGTGTATATTTTCGGAGAGTCTTTTCTTATTGAATAATGAATCTTTAAACTTAAATATATATATATATATATATATATATATAGAGAGAGAGAGAGAGAAAGAGAGGGGGAAGGGAGAGAAAAACAAAGTGAGTGAGTGAGAGAGAGAGAGAGAGAGAGAGAAATGGAGAGACAGGGAGAAAGAGAGAGTGAACGACAGACAGAGACAGATAAAGAAAAAAGATCAAAAGGAGCCTGATAGAAGGAAGATTCATATATATGTATATATAGAGACAGAGACAGAGAGGCAGATCAACAGAGAGGGAAGGATAGAAAATGACAACGATAGATGGATAGAGAGAGATATATAAACAGAGAGAGAGAAAGAGAGAGAGAGAGAGAGAGAAATGAATTGATGGGAGATGAAGAGTCATAGAAGGAAGATATATATATATATATATATATATATATATATATATATATTTCTGTAAATATATATATACAAAGAGAGAGAGAATATGAGAGAACAGGAGAAAGGTAGAGAGAGAGAGAGAGAAAGAAAGAAAGAAAGAAAGAAAGAAAGAAAGAGAGAGAGAGAGATAAATGAAAGACGAAAAAATGAAAAGAGAGATTCGAAAATGTCAGGTGAATTGCTGTGAGACAAGGGTGGGAATGATGTATGGCGACAATTCTAGTCACTTAAAAACTTAAAACAAACTAAAACTGTTAATTGGCAAATTATTTTCCGTCGAAAAATAGACGGAAAAAAAGAAAAGAAAAACCAGAAGTTAAAAACAAATTGAAACATACGCAGGTGGAAATTTGACAATTGGTGCTTTTAAAAATTTGTTCGGGGATCATTAACGCGATCTCCAGAGGAACCAAAAGTTCTAAAACAATTACTGAGTCCTTTTTTTCCAAAAATTAGAAGGGGGTTTATCCAAATACACACAAACGCACACACACACACACACACACACACACACACACACACACACACACACACACATCGTTTTATCTATCAGTCTCACACTATCTGTTTATGTATAGACTTAGGACTATCCCGACGCAATTACGAAGGTCATTTTGCTTTTTAAAAGTGCTTTCATTAAATAACCGATACAATCACACACGCACTTGTATATGTATATATTTTTTTGTTTGTTTTTCTTTGTTTCTGTCTTTTTGAGATTTTAATTTTCTTTTATTCCTTTTTTATCTTACTTTCTTCGTTTCTTTTTGTCAATTTTTCCTCATTCTTATTTATCTCTCTCAGTCTCTTTATTTCTCTCTGTTTTCTATGCGTGGTTCATTTCTTTCTTTCTTTCCTTCCTTCTTTCTTTCTTTCTTTCTTTCTTTCAGTCTGTCTGTCTCTTTCTTTCTTTCTTTCTTTCTTTCTGTCAGTCTGTTTGTCTCTTTCTTTCTTTCTTTCTTTCTTTCTTTCTTTCTTTCTGCTTTAATTGTCCTGATGTTTCTAGTTTTGTTTTTCTTCTAATCACAGTTTTCTTTGTTAGCTTTGCTTTTACTATTTTCCTACATTTTATTGAATATTTTTCTTTTATTTCCTCCATTTTCAAAGTAAAAATATTTTTAAAGATAAAATTAAATGCTTGCATTGTTTATTAATATTTCTTCTGATTCCTATTCTATTCATTTTATTCTAAAGATTGCCAGTCCTGTGTGTGTGAGAGCAAGATAAGTACTCATACAGATGACAATTTTATTAGCTCTTCCAAAGAATTAGGCCTTCCTAATGAAATTTTGGCTAAAATGTTTCGATAATTTTAAGGCCTGGAAGGCTTATCGATACCCTCTTTCATGTTCCTAGATGTATTTAAACAACACCTGGAGAATATTCAAGCGCGAGCTCGGGTGATCCAGTTCTCAAATTCACTCGAACATATCATTAAAACACTCCCTGACATTAAAGGAGATCATATGCCAATTTTCTTGTAGAGGAACCCCTAAGCATAGGAGTTCAAACTAAAAAACGGAAATGTTATCATGGGTTGATGAAAAGATATTTCAGTACAGAAGTATCTTATATTCTGGCTTGATTTTCATTGAGGTGATCGCTATAAAAAAAAACTGAAGTTCCTGTTTTTCATATACTTTACGCTCTCAAGTAATTTTTTTCAAAAAGTATCAAATACTTCCGCTGTGGGCAATGCAACACTTTCATTTCCAATCATCTACTTTTAATTCCTTCTTACTGTAAACTGCGACGTATAAGTCAACTTTTTAAGCCTGAAAAAAATCACAACAAAATCAGCAGCTTATTTATACAACTATTTGTTTTTTCGTATCCAATAATGACATTATGCTAAATCTTTTCGATCTGTTTTTCTTTTTTGGTTTGTAGACAGTTATTGACTAAAGAGATGTTTATAACTCCAAGTTTTCTTCAAGTGGACGCACAATATCCCACATAAATTTATCCTGGAGAAACCTAAACTCCCTTGCATGTACGATATACTTGCCAATTGCAACCAAAGATGGGTTGGCCTCTTGAATAAACTTGAGAAGAGAAAACAGCCCGAACAGATCCAGTAATTTCAATTTAGAGAAGCATCACGGAAGACAGACCAAAACTCAGGCATAAAGATACCATGACTTATACGACAGGGTAAAAACCAAACCTATACTAGAAAGAGATCAACTAGTAGAACAGAACTTCTAACCATCGATATACACCACTAACAGTGACTGTCTCATGAGTTTGGTGAATATATGTAACACGGAGATTGATGCTAAATAATAAAACTGTGTGGCACGATATTGAGCATTTTTTGTGTGGGTGTGAGTGAGTGCCGGTGAGAGGATCCTTTTGTCTGTTTTCGTGCGAAACCCACTCTAAGGGCTTGCGCACGAGATATCCTACGACACCGGAAGAGTACGAGGGAAGGCAAGGTCCCAGAGCAGAACAGAAGAAACCAGTCAGCAGGATAGAACAGAAGAAGGCAGTTAACGGAAGTCGCGGGAAGCCGACGGTCAGAGAAAGGCGACTGCTAGGACCTGTGGATCCAGATACCGGGTTGGCCAACGTTAAAGGATGAGTCAGAATTCCTGGTGGCTGTGTGGGAATTTCCCTCTAATACACGCTCGCGATAGCTCACTGAAAGCTACACAAAAGTGTCACAAACTTCTTCCTTCTTGAACTTGGAGCTAGCCCAAGTCCCTGATTGTTTGTTCTTCTTTTCTTCCACCCTCTCGGTTGTGTATGTTGTGCCTTGTGTGTTTGTAAAGAAATGTGAAATACCCCTGGCCGGAGATGAAAGAAACCACTAGACGATCTGATGGCCATGAGTAGTTTTGGAAGTTGAGATAGTGTGTACCGGTCAGCAGGTGTATTGTCACAACTGTAATACTAATTAGGAATTATATTAACGCTATAACACAGGCTGTTTCCAATAACTGATGCACTGACTGTAAACACTAACTGGAATATCACAGTAGCATGATGTACGTTTGGAAATTGACCCATACCGCAGATGTAGGACTAATCAAGAATTATGATCTAAAAGTCTTGGGGTCAACTTGTTTGTCAGGTCAACTTATACGCTTTCATTTATGGTAGCTACTGGGTCACATTTACTTCTAAGATCGATTTTTTACATTTGCCTCATCATTTGATATTCTGCTTTTATATAAAAGTAAAAAGTAAAGTTGGCGACTGTAGTCGACGGTAACACGAAGGCTCCCTTTTCAATAGCTACTACACCAAGGTGTAGGGAAGGGCGCTACTCGATTCCCTGGATTGCTCATTTTTACCCTTGATCCGTACCTTATAATGCCAAGTGTTAAGCAAGGTGGCATCAGGCACCATTTTTTGAGTCTTTGGTATGACTCGACCTGGGATTGAACCCCGGTCTCCCGGACCATGGACGAATACTCTACTAATTAGGCCAATGGCCCGGTGTACTTTGACCTTAATACAATCTGATACAATTCTTTAGACTTGCCAGGTATTCAATTTCTTTGAACCCACCCTGTCTGCTGGGACTGTAAAATAGGCATCTCTGCAAAAGATTAGGACTCCTCCAACGAGGCCATATGTTGGCTGTAAGTAGCAAACCTTACTGTTTGAGGAAAGTTGACTGATTGCTGAGCAGTCAATGGGCCAAATTTGTCACGTAACCTACAACACGATACTTTGCACCTTACTGATCTAGACAGGCGGTCGGTAGGTTATGTTAAGCCCAAGCACCTGAATTATTTTCCTGAATGTATTCTACAAATTGCATTTGTGGCAAACAAATAGCCAACCATTTTTTTTTCTTAGAGGTGCTTGAAGGCGGTGGCTGATGGTCAATTCTTGAAACTGCTTAATGTGTGTGAAACAAATGAGCTTTTGATCATTTAAAAATGTTACCTACGCAAACAAATCACACACACATACACACACACACACACACATTTATATACATATATATATATATATATATATATATATATAAGTATTATTCGGTCCAGTTAAACCGGAGTTGGGAATAATTCCACCAGGACAAAAAAACCATTCAACAGTGAACATTTAAATTTTCCTGGTAAAGAGCTCAATGTAACAGACATCAAAGAGCAATAATTTCTTCAAGAAAAAACAAAAACCGGTCACATTAGGATTATAAATTTATTTCCATCCAGTTATGGGTTTTGATATAAATCAAAAACATCTAAAAGAAAAACAGGATTTCTTCAGATCTAATGGATAAAATAATTTAGAATAGGCAGAGAAAAGAATGATGAGAGGGGGTAGAAGTGGAGTGAAGAGTTTTCTCATCATTTAGCCCACTTCTGGTTGTTTTTTTTTAAATTGCCGGTTGGAATTATAGTAAATTGATTTTTTATCTTTTTGTTTTTTTAAAATCTAAATACATTTCAACTTAAAAATCCAGATTTAATAATGATTTAGAAAAGTACAAACTTGTTTAATAACCTTACGTAAGGATATAGTAATACTTATATTAAATTAAATTCAAAATTTAAAATTAAAATTTCAAATTTTATTTTCAAGCCTATTAATTCAGTTACCCTTCCATCGAAGAGTACGTACACAGCACATGGTTTCTTCAGATATTTTTTATTCTGCTTTATTTTTATTCATTTTACCTTAAATCTCAATTTAATCCTATGTGTTTTTTATTTAAGCATTATCTATAATAATTTGTCTATTGTTTAAATTTATTCCTATGTCTACATCTTTCTCTCTCTCTCTATATATATATATGTGTGTGTGTGTGAGTGTGTGCGTGTGTGTGTGTGCAAACGGGATTTGGTGCTAAATATAAGATAACACGAAGAAACAAATTCGACGCTCTTCAGGAGATATCCGAAACACGCCAAGAAACTTAAGAAGGCTCAAAGTAAACTAACAACGTTAAAGAACAAACAGAATACATTCAAGATCAGATCATAAAATCCAAAAATTTGGTTGAAGATTGACAATCTCAAATAGCGTGGCATACAGTAAATAAAGAAAATAAAAGGAAGAGCACCTCCAGAGCTAAACTAAAAGCTGCCAGCCAAGAAGAACGAATACAATTGTAAAAAGAACATTTCCATTGGAAAATACCTTTAAAGTTACAGATAAACCTATCATGAAAGTTGAGAGAATCTTCGTGGTGTAATAGTTAAAGCGCTAGACAGCAGAATCGTAGTAAGTGAGTTCGAACTCCAGTTGTGCTATTACGTTCACTTTCTGATAAATACCTTTGGGAAAGGTATGAACCCCCTTTATCCTCCTAGCTAGGGGTTACATAGTACCACAGTGGTTCTTTTAGAAGAATGGCTTTGGCATTATATAACCCACGAAGATTGATATGCCATTAAACAACAAAACAAACAATCTATCATGAAAATTACTCATAATCAACAAGACATCAAACTGGACGTAGTACTCACAAAAATTAAAAACAGGAAACCTGCCGGTCTTGATAAAATACTCCCAGAAGTATGGAAGACAAGGAAATTCGATAACGTATGGTTCCGATACTGTAACGCCGTATATAACCAGAACACAATAGACAGATGGTCAAAAGGCCACATCCTCCCTTTTCTCAAGAAAGGTGACCGCGGAATTGTCAAGAATTACCGAGGTATAATCCTTACTTCCATGGAGGCTCAGATTTATAATTCTTTACAACTCAACTGCATCGAATCAGAAATTGAGAAAATTCTTAGGAAGAATCAAAATGATTTTCAGAGAAACAAATCGACAACATCACAAATTCCGACAATCTGTCGAACATTAGAAAAAGTTCGTGCAAAAAAACTTGAGTTGACACTCTTATTCGTAGATTTCTCCAAGCCATTTGACTCCATAAACATATAGAGCAAATAGGATAACGATAAGTTTCCAGACTTTTTTGTATGGGCACTTTTATTGATAGTACACACATGAAACTCTAGTCCCCTTCGAAGTAATCTCCTCCGGCTCCAATACACTTGTTGTACCGTTGCAACAACTTCCGGAAGGCCCCATGGAAGTCCTCTTGTGTGAGCGTGTCAATGACCTTCGTCACAGCCTCTTTCATCTCCTCAATTGTCTCATAACAACGACAGCCTCTGAGCTTAGGGAATAACCAAAAGTCACAGGGAGCAAGGTCTGGACTATAGGGAGGCTGAGGAACTGTCTTGATGCCCATCTTGGTCAAATAGTCTGTGACAAGGATTGGAGTTATGGACTGGTGTATTGTCCTGCTGGAAATTCCACTGACCCGATTTGAAGAGTGCTGGCCTCTTCCGACGGAATCTCTTCCTGAACTCCCTTAAAACCCCAACATAGTAACCCTAACCCTAAGCCTAGCCCTTTGGCCAATCAACTCTGGTGTATTGACTTCCTTACTCCTCCCACACGTCTCGTCATTCCTCACAGATTCCCTGCCTTCCTTGAATCTCTTATGCCACTCAAAAACTCATGCTCGATTAATGCAAGATGGTCGAAAAGCAGTCTGAAGCATTCCATACGTTTCTGTGGCAGCATTTTTCCAAGTTTAAAACTGAATTTTATTGCATATCGTTCTTCTAAAGTGTCAGATTGCATTTTTGAAATTCACCAGCTGTGACACTCAGGCTTAGTAGGATGTATTCCAATTCTTGCTGTAGCTTCTCATTTGAAGCTGAAATCATAAAAATTGGTTAGTCATCTGTATAGCAATAACATACTGAATTTTCAAGAGTCTTCGACAATTTTGAATGACCATAGGAAAAAAGGTCTGGAAACTTATTGTATGCACCTCGTAATTCTAGCCAATGGTCTCCCTAAAGAAACCGTCGCAGCCGTAATGATGCTCTTAGAAAACACGAAAGTAAAAGTTCGTTTACCAGATAGAGACACAGACTTCTTTGACATTGTCGCAGGTGTAATGTAGGGGGGCACATTAGCCCCATACCTGTTCATAATCTGCATTGACTATGTATTTCGAACGTTGATAGATTTAATGAAAGAAAATTGTTTTACACAAAAAAAGAAAGAAAAGGAGTAGACAATACCTCGCATAAACTATTACAGACGTGAACTACGCTGATAACAGCGCTTCTGGCAAATACACCTACCCAGGTCAAATCCCTACTGTATAGTATAGAGCAGGCAGCAGGTGGCATATGGACTCATACGAATGCCGACAAAACAGAGTACACGTATTCTAATCAAAGAGGAGATATCTCACTAAATGATGGTTCTCTGAAAAGAGTAGACAAGTTCACCAGCCTCGGAAGCAACATCTCATCTACGGTATATAATATCAATAAGCGACGAGCGAAGCATGGATAGCTCTCAATATGCTATCTATCATATGGAAGTCAGACCTATTCAATAAAACAAGACGCAGTTTTTTCCAAACAGTGATTGGGTCAGTACAACTATAAGGATAAACTACATGGACGCTGACTAAGCCAATTGAGAAAAAGCTTGATGGGAATTGCACAAGAATTCTAAGAGCTATATTGAACACGCAACAGCAGTTTTACGGCTGTCTACCCCACCACCCATTTCTAAAACCATCCAAAAAGACGAACAAAACGCTGCCGGATAAGTAAGAATGAACTCATAAGCGACATTCTCCTGTGGGCCCCTTCACATGGACGTGCAAGTGTTGGCCGACCAACAAGAACTCTACCACAGCAGCTCGGTGCGGACACAGGATATAGTCTAGAGGATCTTCCGGAAGCGCTGGACAATAGAGATGAGTGGGGAGAGAGATGGAGGTGATATGTATATATATATATATATATATATATATATATATATATATGTATGAGTATTATTCGGTCCAGTTAAACCGGAGTTGGGAGAACCCATGACAGGATGGAAATAGATTTATAATCCTGATGTGACCGGTTTTTGTTTTTTCTTAAAGAAATATATATATATATATATATATATATAGAGAGAGAGAGAGCTGAAAATTTATCAAGGGGGATGTGATTTTCAAAATGCAAGTAAATCTAGCATCAGTAAAAGTTCCCATCTTGCAGAGGGACCGGCAATTTTGAGAGGAAGGTTACACAGAAAGAACTCATCCTATTCATAGACTCCATGCTTAATGAGCCAATCTTGATGAAACATGATCTCAACGAGTACTTTAAAACCATCTGCAGTGGAACCTCCTCATCAAATGCAAGATATTATTGTTCCCAAGAATCCTAACTTCTTTTGGGAGATGTTTTGGTTTTACTCTTCTCTGTGGGATACAATCTGTATATTCTAAACCTCGCTAGCAGAATATACTATATAAGAGACTAAGTTCCTAGAAAGGCGGAAATTAGAAAAAAAGGTCGTTAAACAAATTAATTGACAGCCAAATAATAAAATTGTCTTTTGGAATGATGTGCATTTTTCACTCACATACCTTTTGGAAAATAGTTTACAAAATCTGTGCCATTGTTAATAAAAAAATAAAAAATAAAACACCCATGAAATATTAAAACGTCAAAATGATAAATTTTGTATGGAATGTTATTTATTTTGAAAAATATTTTTTGAAATTGTTTAAACTAGGTCATTTTGTTTTGATAACCGATATTCTTTTCGATAAGTAGTTTTGATTGTATTCTTACAACAAATATATCAATAATTGGGTATTATCTGTGGATCACATCATTAGATGGAAACTGCAGATAAAATTTAAAAAACAAACAATGATCGCAGAATAAAGAAATAAAAGGGTCGAGGCAGAAAGTAACAGACAACGGTCAAAACCCCTGAGGGATATGTAGTAACCGAAATAGGATCAAAGAAGGTGAATGCCCATGCCTCAAATAGAAGGTACTTTAACTCGATCTTCTAAATTTCCCAACAAACTTTCTCGTAAAAGAAGTTAAAAGAATAAATGTCGTTCCCCAAGTAAAAAAGAAAAAGAAAAAACAAAATCACACCAAAAAAACAAAAAACAAAACAAACAAAAAAAAACAAACAAAAAAGTTATTGATTCGCTGATTTGCTTTTTGTTTCACAGATGATCCCAGCTATAGTAATGTGTATTTACTTATTTTCTCCGCCGAAAAAGGTGACTTCAAGGACGTCATATACGAAAACATCAGGATAATGAGCACAATGATGAGTGAAATAATGAAGAGCTCCCTTTAGCAAGATTGATAATTAATGTCTTTACCCAACACCGGTATAAAAAGACACAAGGCCCATTTTTAAGCAGACCAAAGCTGGTTTGAATTCAAATTTTTTTTCTTCCATAGAGTCATTCAATCCAACTATTTACCACTGGTTGGAAGAAAAAAAATTATGCTTTTCCCAAGAATTACCGAGAATGATGATGCAAGTTTTACCCAACCCCTCCACCAGAAACTGGATGTGACAAAAGGTCAATATGAAAGCAGAGTTTTCCCTTCTCTTTGGTAGGTTACCATACAAGGGTTGAAGAGCCCAGCCTGCCTTGCTATTTTCCCGTAGCTGAATATTTATATATTCACAATAATAATTTGATTATGAGGTCGTTATGTTGAAGAATGATCCCCAAAGAGGATGTAGCACCTTATATGCAGCAGTTATACATTACATTTTTCTTGTCGTGTAATTTTGTAAGGTTTGGTTTGGTTTCTTTGTTTAATGGCATATCATCCTTTGTAGGTTATTTGATACCAAAGCCATCCTTACAGAACAGTGATACTATCTAACCATTTGCTAGTGGTGATAAGGGGGCTCATACCTCCCCTAAGAGTATTAATCCGAAAGTGAACGTAATAGAGCGACTGGAACTCGAACTCGTTTACTGCGAGGCAATAATTTACTACTTTAGCCATTACACCGCAGGGATTTCTCCTTGGACACACGAGACAAAAAACTAAGTTTTACTCTCTATTTATATATGCAGTTAAGTGTCATGCTCAGGACATTTCCTTTTGTTGGGAAGTCTTTCTGCTTGGAGGAGTTAGACATTATATCCTAGACTTCGTCCACAGAGTAGGCAAAATAATCAAAACCTTTTCAGCTACTGAAGGACAATCTTTTTGATTGAAATCCAAAATAAATCATAGGTCAACACTTTAGAGACAACAATCACAAGATATATGTGATGAATTCAATACGTTTCCAGACTTACTTTGTACAGGCATTTAAAATTGGTGTAGAATCTTAAAAATTCTGTATGTTATTGCTATACATCTTATGAGATGACGGACCAATTTTTATGACTCCAGGTTCAAATGAACACCTACAGCAGCAATTGGAATACACCCTTCTAAAGCCTGATTGTCACAGCTGGTGAATTTCAAAAATGCAGTCTTTGTGTTTGTGTGCTTATGATTAAAATTATTTACTTAGCTTAGATTAGTCATAACACAAGGTCAGACGTATCGGACATGTTGTTAAAATCGAACTCGCTCATAATGGTCCGCTCGTCTCGCACGCAAACTGCTGTAGGAGATTTTTGCTATATTTGTGCATAGCTATATCACACGCCCACTCGTATGCTGGATCGCATACTTTTTGTGATTATTAAGAATCGTCTATAGTCATTTTATGCCGACAGGTTAAGGAATTGCATTCATTGTACGTTCATATTTATATCTTTATGTTGTTGCTCCGTTAGAGGTTGAATTTTTTGTTTTTTTGCATGTGGTTAAGTGATATCGACCATTCCTATCTGGCTCAGAGTCTCACCATCACATGCAGTTTAGTATCGTACCCTATATTTACCCACCCCTCTGCTGGGGCAGGATATGACACAAGGTCATTTTTAAGCGGAGTTTAACAGGTTTCGATTCAGAGTTTTCCTTCTCCTAGACTAGTTGCCTCACCAAGCCTGAAGAACCCAGTCTGCCCTACTATTTATCCATAGCTGGAGGGAGAATAATTGGATTCATACCTTTACCAAGGGTATTAGTGCTATTTGAAATGCAATCAGTCTCGTCAAGGATTTGAACTCGTGTCGTCGTGTCCGTTTCCTACGACGATAACTATTACACCAGGTTACTCCTTTGTGTTGTCTTACCCCTCAGCAGGGAAAACAGGTAACATATTCTAAACTCCACTGATAGTTCTTGTATAATTTCAGAACCACCGTATACTCTTCGTGGGAATAATGTATATCATAAAATAATAGACTAGACTATATTCTATTGTGAGATGCATATAAAATGGGATAATCTATAGAAGCTGTACCAAAACCACAGAGTTATTATTATTATTATTATTATTATTATTATAGACAAAGAAAGAAAAAAAAACGGTATTATTAGACAACGTAGAAGCCGTATATAATAGTCTGGAAAGTTGGCAATGTGTTTAATTGATCTCCCTTTTGTCTCTTTCAAGACGTCTGTTCAGTAAATTCTCTACTTTGTAAGATGTTGAATAATTCAGTGAAAATTGCCGCAGATTAAAGCCAGTAATTCGTACAGACGTTTCACATTATCTAGCGGCGAAAGTGCTTTATTGGTTGAGGCCGTCAATTGACTTGTCTCTCATTTACCTTGCGTCTTACCTTACTTTTCTATGAAAAAAGAAAGAAAGAAAAAACCTACTACAATGCCGGCCTTTATTCTGTCTTTCTATTTAGTCTGTTCGTATCTATCTATCTATCTATCTATCTATCTATCATTTGCTCTGAGATAGAGCAGCTGTCGTGCATTGGCGATTACAAAGGGCAACGTCGGCCGGGTGAAGTTCTTACGATATTCTCCAAAGAAAGACAAAAAAGGGAAATAAAGAATGTTGTTGAAAATAAAAGAAAGAAAGCAAGCCAGAAAGAAAGAAAGAAAGAGCTTAAAAAGCAGTGATCGGGGAAAAGAAAGAAAGAAAGAAAGAAAGAAAGAAAGAAAGAAAGAAAAAGAAAAGAAAGAGTATAAAAAGAAGTAATCAGAAAACAGAAAAAAACGTCGTAAAATGAAAAGAAAAAAGAATAAAGAGAACAAGAAAGAAAGAAAGAAAGAAAGAAAGAAAGAAAGAAAGAATATAAAAGAGAGCAAAAAAGAAAGCAGTGAAAGTAATACAGAAAGAAAGAAAGAAAGAAAGAAAGAAAGAAAGAAAGAAAGAAAAATCGAGAAAGAATGAAAAGAATTCAGTGATAAAATTTCTTTGAAGGAAAACATGATAAACAAAAAAATAAGAAGGCAGAAAAAAGGAAACAGGAAAAAGTGAAAAAAATTTTTTTTAATAATAATAATACAAAGAAGTCATGGCAGACTTCATAAGTTGGGAAATACACGGAGTGATTTGTCTAGTTTTATGCGTTCGGTCAGTACAAAGGGAATCAAAAGGACATAGCAAAAATTTTCGAATATAACCAAACCAGCAAGGGTATCGATTATTGAGCTGAGACTGACACAAAGATACAACTATGGGTCACCAAGTGAGCAGTGAATCTACCTCTTATTAGTTATTTTTAAGAGTTTCTTAGTTTTACACAAGGTCACAAATACTGCATAAACAGTGAAGATCGAACCGTATCTTTATAAACTGAGAGCTTTGCTCGTTAATCATAACAAGACATCAAATTAACTAATACACCTAATCTAGTCTGGTAAAAGAAATTTATTTTGGAGCACTCGATATTGTTTTAATGAATTGACTGATAATAAATCAAAATTAGGAATTAATCCGAAATTAATGTATTTCGTGAATCTTAGGGTTACCACCATCATTTAAGTATCATCATTGTCATGCCGCGCTGCCAGCATGGATCTCCCAGACCCTCTCTCACCACCAGTCCCTATCGTCCATCGCTACCAGGAGGTCCTCAAGGCTATATCCTGTATCGGCATAGAGTTGTTGTATATAGGTTCTAGCTGGTCGTCCTGCCTTTGCTCGTCCATGTGAAGGGGTCTACAAGAGTACATCACTTATGAGCTCGTCCCTACTTCTCCAGCAGTGTCCCGTATGTCTGATTCGTCTAACTTGGATAGTTTTCGTGATGGGTGGTAGGTTGCCGTACAGCTGCTGTTTTGTTGGGTGTTGCCTCCAGGAATTATTCAATACTGCTCGCAGCATTCTTGTATTAATGCCGTCAAGCCTTTTCTCCATACATTTAGTTAGCGTGCATGTAGTGCATCCATATAGCAGTATCGACACGACCGTTGTATGGAAAAAACTGCGTTTTATTTTATTGGTCAGGTCTGACTTCCATAAGACAGATAGGCTATGGATAGCTGTCCATGCTTTTGCTAGTCGCATGTTGATGTCAGTCTCGGTTGACGAGACGCTGCTTCCTAGGAAGGTGAACTTGTCCAATAGTTTCAAAGGCCCACCCTTTAGTGTGGAAATGTCGCCCCTTTGATTAAAGCACATGTATTCCGTCGTGTCTGTGTTGACATGGACAGCTATGGCAGCAGCTGCTCGTTCCAGACTATGTAGCAGGGTTTCGGCTTGGGCGGGTGTATTTGCTAGAAGTGCTATGTCATCGGCGTAATTCACGTCCGTAATTGTTTGTGCGGGGTATCTTCTGCTTCTTTCTTTTGCCAGCTTGAAACCGTTTTCTTTAAGACGCATTATTTCTTTAAATTTTTCAGTTCAAAATTTAGGGGTACGTAATATGCACGATAAATGTATTAATAATTATTTTTCTGGTCACATACCTCACCGTATTTTGGACAAGATGACTGAAAGTAAGTTAGATCTAAAATCCAAACTAACGTGTTTGACGCCGTTACAGAGAAATATAAAGTTTTATTTTAAGTCAATACTAACCGATTAAGTGGAGCATATACTCAATGTAGGTTATATTTAGCTGATACAAATTTTAAAAAGTCTTTGGGTATTATACACAAGAATATTTTCCCAGCATTTCGTAACGCAACGTTTGTGGTGCGCGTTATACATGAATACGTGTAATACAAACAATTTCGACATTCTATAACTTTACATTCATTATCCAAGTCCTGATGATGGTTATTATAACCGAAACGTTAACGTCGACTTCACATCATGATATATTCACCTATTTGGATTATATTTTTTCCTGCTACCTTCATACTGTCGGATTTTATCCATATTTACTTTCATACTGTCTTTTCGGAAAAAAACTAATACCAAATACATTCTTACATAACATTTAACATGGATGATTCCTAATGATCTATACATATGAAAACTTATTTGTTGCGTATTTCTCAATAAACGGGATTTTGTCTCGTTTCTTTGAAAAATCCTACATTTTCTAATATTTTTCCACGTGCCAAACACGTTCTGATGACTTTTGAATTTTGAACGCTATGTGCATGTTTATCTATCTTTTCGTTGTATATTTCTCATTTGCTCCTGTCATCTCAACAATCACCCATCTATATATATATATATATATATATATTGGATTTGGTATGAAATGACCTACAAGGGTTGATATGCTATAAAACCAAATTAGCTTACTAAACAATAAAATGTTTGCACTTTGATGTCTCTATATCTGCTCATTGGCAAAAATGTGTCATCAAAGTTTAAATGTTTGTTTTACTTGGAAACGTCTTGCATTTTAGACATAAAAATAAAAAGGTTGCTTTTCATAATTTGGATTATGGGGTCCTCGCAATGGTTTCAACCCCTGAGGCAGTTAAAATATATTCATTCAATAACAAAGTGGGATCCTTGTTTTGTATCACTGTTTCAATAAATCTAACGTTTGCATTTTATAAATATAGTGATACTGGTCTTATAATAGAAATAAACCGAACATTTAAAAAAAGAAGCTGTCATTAAGCTGGAACTAAGAAAATAATTAATAAGGACATATGATTATTATTTGACTTGTATTAGATGGGGAAATTATATTTCGAAAGATTGTAAACAAAATAAGAGAAACAAACAGACATGTTGCAACTTTATTTTTTCTTATGACGTATAAATCAGTCTTAAAAAAAGACAAAACATATCTGAAGATAGAATAGAATCCCGGATATAAATAATGGTTTTGTGACCTCTACTTACAGGATATCTTTTTTCTGTTTTTAGATTCGGACAGGCAACAAAATAAATGATTAAATCTGTTCACTGAAGCTTCAACATAACAAGGAGTCTAAAATTTTCTAATCTTGAATGGGATAAACAAAACAAAGACTATATGACGCCATTCAGATTTGTAACTTGAAAAAAAAAAGGTATCGACTATGTCCCAAAAAGACAAATATCAACAATTTAGAATTACAAACCTTACACATTGTAGGTTCATGATGATATTGATTTCTAATAATCATTTCATAATTATTTCCACGAAGAAAACAATGCAACACGATGACGGTGATACCAATTGTAAATGGCGCACTTGGAACGATACCTAAATGATTAGTAAAGGAACTGAAAAACTTGGAAATATGGGAACAAGTGGAACCACCAAGACTACAGCATTATTAAGATCGGCCACAATACTCCAAAGAATTCTGGAAACTTGAGACTTGGTGTCACTCAAACTCCAGTGAAAAACCATCTGCTAATGCTGGTGTGAAAAACTCCCAAATAGGTAAAATAATAATAATAATAATAATATTATGTGCAAGAAATCTAAATTTGATCATACGAACAAATGGTATATGCACAACCCAGCATCTGTTCTAGAAAATGACACACTTAAACTCCTATGGGACTTTGACATACAGACAGATCACCTAATCTCGGCCAGAAGACCAGGCCTAATAATAATCACCAAAAGAAAAAAAAAAGAAGAGAGAATTTGCTAAATTGTCAATTTTGGTGTTCCGGTTGACCACAGAATAAAATTGAAAGAATGTGAAAAGAAGGATAAGTACCTCGACCTTGATAGGTAATTGAAAAAAAACAAAAAAACAAAGAACGATCAGAATACTGGGAAGAGTCCTGAAGACTTGAGGAGACTTGCTGTCACTCAAACTCCAGTGAAAGACTATCAGCTAAAACTGATGTGAAAAACTCTAATGAGTAAATGGTAATAATGAGGAAGGAACTCGGACAAATGGACCAAAGGACAATGAAACTGATGAATTTGCGTACGGTCTAATATGCGACCGATGACATAGAGAGACTATGTATCAAGAAATGGAGAAGAAAGACATGCCAGCGTTGAGGATTGCATAAATACATCAACACGAGGACACGAAGAAGACATTAAAAAGATAAATGAAAGACTATTTATGTTATATAGCCGTAATACAAATATAAGCGGAAACATAATCAAACATAATTTACGAACTTCTATGAACGAACGAACACACTTCTTTATAAAAATATATCTCTCACACTTTATTCTCGAAAGGGTTGATGTTTCTGTGGTGTGTGAGAGATGGGTGGAGAGACACATGTTCAGAGAGAGGACTTCTAATATCTTCTTCCGAGAGCCAGGGGTTGGCCACTCCTGCACCCCCTTGCCAGCTTGTCAGTGACGCCTCCGATCGGCTTCGTGTCCCTTGCTTGACTGCCATTCTCTGCACTCTGTCTAAAACTGACTGCATGGTTCTCATCACGTGATCCCCTTCCGGTTACACACCTGTTCGAACAGAGTGCCCTGACGCGCCGTCATTTTCCTGTTTACAAATCAAAATGTGACAGCTTACCAAAGCACACGGGGTCACAAGGAACGAACCGATAATCCATGTAATATGTTATATAACAATTACAGAAACTAGTAAAAGCAATGGCAAAATAAGACCTGAAAAAACAAACTTGGAAACAGAAATGGAAAGAAAAACAAGTGTATGGATACTACAAAAACAAACAGGCGAAATTGTCAAAGAAAATAGCTGGAAATGGCTAAGAAAAGAAACCTGAATAGCAGCACAAAATAAGAAGAAAAGGACTGATTATGTAAAAGTGAAAATTGTTAATACGCAACATGATAGCAAGTGTAGATTATGTGGCAAAAGAGATGAAACAGTTAATCATATGATAAGTGAATACGGTAAACTGGCACAAATGGAATAGAAGATTTAGCATGAGTGGGTTGGAAAGGTGACCAATTTAGAATTGTGCAAGACATTCAGATTTTATCGTATAACCATATGTTATATGCAGAATAATCCGTCCTTGAGAACAAGACGCATAAAATTCTCAGGGATTTTGAGATATAGACGGATGACCAAATCTCAGCGAGAAGACCAGACCTAGTATCAATTAACAAATATAAAATTGCCATCTATTAGATTTTCCCGTTTCGGTGGACAAAAAATGAAAGCAAAACGACTAACAAATACTTGGATATTACCAGAAAACTTAAAGAAACTGTAGAACATAAGGGTAACGTTGATACTAACTGTAGTCGGTGTGCATGGAACAGTCCTCAAAGGTTTGGAAATAAGAGAAACTGCCATTTTTTTATTTTAAAACTTTTCCTTAAAAATTGTATATATAAAAAGTAAAAGATTGAAGTTGATTTTTATGGACGTTCTCTGCTTTCATAGATGTGAATTGGGAATCAGTCACCAAGTAAAACGATATTTTTATTGTAATAAACTGTTTTATGCCAAGCAAATTGCAAATGAAACATTAATTTATACAAAAGAGAAAGATCTCATTAAATAGGTAAGGTTATTAAAGAGGGGAAAAAACTGACCCATTTTAAACACTTGTTAACGATTGTCAAGATATTTCTTGAGAAATTTCTTTGTTTTTGAACAGCTGACAAAGTTCAACGCATGAAATAATATTTGCCCTAGGTCTTTCTTACACCAGCAATGATTCGATTTGTGATTCAAAATAATTAGGAGATGATGAAGGCAGGGAAAGTAATGAGTGTTCTGTGGAGGGAAGCACTTGACGAGTTATCTCGTGAGAAATGTCTTTATCCCGCGTGTACTTAATTTAGAAGTAGATTGGGAAGGGAATCAAGACAATGTATAATTAGACAGGAAGACAGGGAAAATGGGATTGTCCCGGAGCGGCTGACAGGATATTTCAGAAATACAAAAAATATTTCTGTCCTAAGTGGCTAAACAACCTGAAGGGAACTAGCAAAGAAAAAACACACACATAGAAGCACATATACACACAGAGAAATACACATACAAGAGTGCACACAAACGCAAACACACATACTTTCATGCATGCATATAAGCACAGACACAAACCTACAAACACGTACGTACCCACAGAAACACAGACGCACACAAACATGAACACACATATAAACAAGCACACACATATACAACACACACACATACGCGTGTGTGTGTGTGCATACACATTATTGCATCCACCCACATATGTACATGTGGTTGTGTTATTGTGTTGTAGTAATGCTCATAATTATTTAAACAGACAATTATTTGGTATGGTTTCTTTGTTTAATGGTATATCAACCTTCATGGGTTATTTACTGCCATATTCATTCTTCTAGAAGAACAGTAGTGGTACTATTTAACCCATAGCTGGGAGGATAAGGGGGTTCATACTTATCCCAAAGGTATTTGTCCGAAAGTGGACTTAATAGCGCGACTGGAATTCGAATTCGCTTACTACAATTCCGCAGTCCATCACTTTAACCATTACACCATGAGGACACCCCTGTAATTATTTAGATTTGAGCATTAAAATCAGGAATATTGCACATAATGTACCAAATTTCATGGCTATCAACATAAGATGAACAGTTAGTCATGTCCTGAGAATGCGAATTAAAAGTTAAAATATGTTGAGTACTTCTCCATTGCTATTACTCCCATGTCCACTCAGACCCAGATATTAGTACCTGTTAATATTACATGAATTGGTCAAATAGATCTGTTTAAGAATGATTCAAATTCGACAGAACCATGTGCACAAAAAAAAAACTCTTAAGGACAACTAAACTTATAAATATACGCATTTAAACAACCATTCCGCACGAGCAAGATGTGATACAAGGTCATTTTTCAAGAGGGATTTAACAGATTTGAATTCAGAGTCTTCTTTTCCTAGACTGGTCGCCATATCAAGGTTAAAGAGCCCAATGTACGCTACTATTTATCCATAACTAAAGGGAGAATAATGGGATTCATACCCTTTATCTTGGGCAGAGGTGGGCAAACTTTTTCGTGGGAGGGTCACATCACTGGGTTAGGAATTATAAAAGGGCCACATCTTTTAAAATCAAAAGAATCTAGCCTCGATTCGTGTGCATATGTTTATTTTTTATCTGTTTTTTTTTTTTTTTTTTTTTTTAGAAGCACCCGCAGATCGTATAGAACAGTGCAGCGGGCCGCATGCTGCTCGCAGACCACAGTCTGGCCATTCCTGCTCTAGAGTATCAGTACCTCGTGAAATGCAAACAGTCTAGTCACGAATTCAAATTCAGGTTGCCTGTACATTTTCTACCACGATAACCATTACACTACAAGCGCCTTCAAGAGAAAAACTAAAATTGCTAATATGAATGCACTATATATGCAATTCCTTGACGGGTTGACATATCATTAAATCAATCAATCGTTTATATAGATTGTTAAAAAAAGAAAATAAAAACCGTTTTAAGAGGGTTGAAGTTTAGATAAGCCGCAATTAAGTTGACTAGAACTATCAATTTTGAAGATTTAGTTTGGTATCTTCGTTTAATTGCATATCAGTCCACGTGGATGATTTCATGCCAAAGACATCCTCGTATAAGAACAGCAGTGATGCCATCTAACCCATAGCTGCTTGGATAATTGAGTTCATACCTTTTTAAAGGGTATTAGTACAAAAGTGAAGGCAATTACGCGACTGGAGATCGAAATTTCTTACTTTGTGGCAACAGTCTTGCAATTTAGCCATTACGACAAGAGGACTGGCCCGCTGATGATTTGAAGAATCCGATGGAAAGTGATTCAAGAACCTCAACAGCTTTTATTATAGGAATTGAAATAGTTAATGGTAAAAATGATTAACAAGCATAAGAACTTGAGGAAATATGTTCCTTAATCCTCTTTGGTGAGACTTTAACTAGAATTAAATCACTGAAACCACCAGGAAATTTATTCAGCTGGAGGGAAATTTACAGAACGAATTTATGACTTTTTGTCAAATAAACGTAAATTAGTGACTGGGAATTCTATGATGGAATGAGTAATTTTCATTTTATTTTTTTCTAAATGAATGGGCATATTGAACAACTTGATTGAAAAAGAAACGTTATTGAGTTTTTATCGCATAATCTCATCCAATCCTTCATTATAAAACCTCTCATACCCCCTCATTCCTCTTACCTCAACATTTTTCCTCAACTATAATCCCATTCATTCTCTCCTCCTTCCTATATCATCTTCACTTTCTTTACCGTCTTATTCCTCTTCTTCGTCCTTTTCTGTATCTCCGTCCTTCACTTTCTCTATTCTTTATTTCTTACTCTTCGTTTTCTCTTAGCACATACCTGCATATAAATGAAACATTGATAGGCAGTCTGGTCGATACTTAAAGATAAACAAGCGTATATATGTGGTGCATTCAATACGTTTCCCAGACTTTTTTGTACACTCATTTAAAATTGTCGTAGACTCTTGAAAATTCACTATATTATTGCTATACATCTTATGAGATGACAGACGATTTTTATGATTTCAGCTTCAAATGAACAGCTACACCAGGAATTGGAATACACCCTACTAAAGCCTGATTGTCACAGTTGGTGAATTTCAAAAATGCAATCTGGACGTCAGGACACTTTAGAAGAACAATATGCAATAAAATTCTGTTTTAAACTTGGAAAAAATGCTTCCACAGAAACGTATGGAATGCTTCAGACAGCTTTTCGACCATCTTGCATAAATCGAGCATGAGTTTTTGAGTGGCATAAGAGATTCAAGGAAGGCAAGGAGTCTGTGAGGGATGACGAGAGGTGTGGGAGGAGTAAGGAAGTCAATAGAGCAGAGATGATTGGCCAAATGGTATGGGTTAGGGTTACTATGTTGAGGTTTTAAGGGAGTTCAGGAAGAGATTCGTCGGAAGAGGCCAGCACTCTTCAAATCGGTTTAGTGGAATTTCCAGCAGGACAATGCACCAGTCCATAACTCCATCCTTGTCACCGACTATTTGACCAAGTTGGGCATCAAGACAGTTTCTCATCCTCTCTATAGTTCAAACCTTGCTCGCTGTGACTTTTGGTTATTCCCTAAGCTCAGAGGCTGTCGTTGTTATGAGACAATTGAGGAGATGAAAGAGGCTGTGACGAAGGTCATTGACACGCTTACACAAGAGGACTTGCATGGGGCCTTCCAGAAGTTGTTGGAACGGTGCAACAAGTGCATTGGAGCTGGAGGAGATTACTTCGAAGGGCACTAGAGTTTCATGTGTGCACTATCAATAAAAGTGCCCATACGAAAAAAGTCCTGAAACTTATTTAATGATCCTCGTATATATATATATATATATATATACATTAATGATACATCTCAAACCTACTGAAATCGGGTTGTGGTATAATGTTGTGTAAATTTCATTAAGGAAATAGCTCAAGGTCATGGGGATTACTTGATGGTATCTATCTGCTTTCAATGTAAGGTTACATGGCATCAGCAACAAGGAATGATCTCTTTCCTGACATATTCAAATTCCAAAGATGGATAACCTTTGTAAAACTAATGAGTTCTACTTGCTTATTTGATTCATTCTTAAAAGAGCAATGGATTCCTACTTTTGATGAATTATTAGCCACAATCATCCAATTCATAATTTGAAATAGTCATGCTGATTCCATTTTCCTAGCCTGTAACCGTTAGAATAATTTATTTTTCCAGTCGTAATAAAATTTGAGGTAAGCAACATAATAACAAGATACCACATCAATGGATCTTCTAAAGGATGTTTGCTAATTAAATACTTAAGCTCACCATAGAGATGAAGTCATCGAGGTCAGTGGTGGAATAGACGCTGAATGAGGCTAGGAAGTGGATTGAAGAAACAAGACAGAGGATAATTGCGAGGCTTTTGACACTATGAGAAAATAGTGACAACCAAGAACGACAAAGAGAAATGTGAAGTGGGCGTCCATGTTTGAACTGCGCTAAAAACGTTTGAAGAAACAAGATTAACAAATAAAAAGAAGGAAAAAGAAACTTGATCATTTGGAGTTAGATAAATAGATTGATAGAAAAAAATTACAAATTGTGATAGATAGATTGAAAGGTATATATTTTGATAGATTGATATATATATATATATATATATATATATATATATATATATATATATATAAATCTGAAAAACTGGGATAGATAGATAGATAGATAGATATGAACAGACTGAGATAGATAGATAGATAGATAGATAGATATGATCAAATTGATTTGGCGTAATAAATAGATAGGAACACAATTATATATATGTATATATATATATATAGATAGAAAATTTACAAATTGTAGTAGATAGATAGATAGATCTGAACAGACTGAGATAGATAGATAGATAGATATGATCAAAAGGATTTGGTATAATAAATAGAGGGGATCAAAATTAGATAGATTGATAGATAGATAGAAAATTTGCAAATTGTAGTAGATAGATAGATAGATAGATAGATAGATAGATAGATAGAAATTATATGGATAAATTGATAGATATTAACAAAATGAGATAGATAGATAGATAGATATGAACAGAATGAGACAGATAGATAGACACATATGAACAGAATGAGACAGATAGATAGATAGATAGATAGATAGATAGATAGATAGATATGAACAGAATGTGACGGATAGATATGAACAGAATGTGATAGATAGATAGATAGATAGATAGATAGATAGATAGAACATTTACAAATTGTAATAGATAGATATGAACAGAATGAGACACATAGACACATATGAACAGAATTGGATAGATAGATAGATAGATAGATAGATAGATAGATAGATAGACATGAATAGAATCATATTGATAGATATGAATATACTGAGATGGGTGTGATTCAAAGGATGTTTGTTAATTAAGATCTAAAACTAAAAGAGTTTGAGAGAGAAAATAAAATATAAATTCTACTTTGAAATGTAAAGGACATTTTGGTGTGACTTGATTCCACTCCAGAATTTGATGTTGGGAAGTTTTTGATTCAATCATGGATTATACATATTGTCAAGCTTACTCTTGTGGCCGTTTTTGCCGTCTGTCTTTGACAGCCTGGTTCAGGTGATATTCACTGGAAATATAAATAAATAAATTGAAAGCGAACAAAACACTTTCATTTGCTGATAATTTCATCAACAGGCTCGATTGGACTGCGAAATGAATTCATAAAGAAATTCTACCAGCAAGAAGGCGATCTATGAAAACAGCAATAAGGAACACCAGCTTATTCATAAATGTGTGGAAAACGTAAGTGGCAGTGAAGGACCGGCTATCTCGGGATTGGCAGAATGTTGTGAATTTGAGTGTCTTTGTTGTATGAGGTGATTCAAAGATGAACTTATTGAGAAATGCTGTTTCAGAGAAGTTTTCTTTGAGCTAAGAAGAATAGGGATTATAATTCACGATAGAATTATTTTAAATACACGCAATGATATGCCATTCAAACAAGAAGAGAACCTCACTGGACTCACCAGCTACATACTTGATTTCAGTCAGTGTTTAAAATACAATTAAAAAAATATCCTAAAAAATTCAAATTCACATGATAATTAATAATAATTAAATCCTCCCAAACACACACACACATATATATATATATATATAAAAGTAATAAAGTTGGCGACTGTAGTCGAAAGCGACCAGAAGGCTCCCTTTTCAATATCTACTACACTGAGATGTAGGGGAGGGCACTATTTCTTTTCCTGGATTGCTGCACTTTACCCTTGATACGTACCTTATATTGCAGAGTGTGAAGCAAGAAGGTATCAAGTACCATTTTTAAGTCTTTGGTATGAATCCAGGTCTCCCAGACCACAGGCGAACACTCTACCAAATAGGCCAATGAGCCGGTTATATATATATATATATATATGTAACCGGCTGTGGACTGCTTAATCTTTGAAAGATCACTACCATCCCTCATAATCTCATTGGGGTTAGCACCAGTCATGAGAGGACACTACAGCAATGAAACGATTAGACCCCTGAGTAGATATATAACTGCATGCTTCCAAATGGTCAAATACATCACCACATCTGTATCGTGATGTAATTTTTTAGAGGGAAAGGTGGGTAGATAAAAGGAACGTAAAGGAAGATTTTTACATTAAGCTATATTGTGGCCAACGCAAGTACAACACAGACCACTCACTAAATTTTTATGATTATAGTCGGGTTGATACTCTACAGGATGTAAACTAAAATCTGTCAAAGACCAGACAGAGCTTTTTTGTTCTACGCCTTTATATATATGTAATATGCATGGTCCAAAAATATACGACCAAGATACGAACATGTTGAAATGTACATAGAATGTTCATAACTCATATATAGATAACATAGGAATCCCGAAACACGAAAAACGTTACGATTTCTTAGTTCAGGTACGAAACCTTTTATTACCATTGAGTTAAAAGGTTTTTCGACATAAGGAGAGTGATAGACAATTTTTCTATGTTAACATTTCCATCTGCACCACCCAACCACCACCACGCGCGCGTCCCCCACCGCAAACAACTGGTCTCGCCTCGGCGAGCTACGAAAGTCAACCGTCTTCTTCGGACGCTAAAACTCAACTCTCTGACTTTTTTTCAAATCTCCAAAATCCTCAGCTCACGCTTCCGGTGCATGACGTCATTCACATCCCCTGGGTATTTCCTATCTGGGGTTTTATTTTGACATCTATGAACGATGCATCCTCCCCGCGCGCGCGTGAATAACTGCGCTCATGTTTGCACCTAACTAACCCATGCACTGAGCGAAAGGTTCCCAGCCAAACTAAACCGAAAGGCAAGATATATAAAACGAAATCCCTCGGCCATTATATTACGTATATATATACTACAATATTATCAACTGTAAAAAAAAGCCCAAATTAACTGATCAACAGTAATTTAAAATCTAAAGGTGCTCAATATCAAGCAATATTCTTATCTTATCTCTGGCCAAACAAATGACAAACCCAGGTAGCAGAACCTTCAATTAATTGACTGTTTACGCTTCACAGGGGTATGCCACACTCAAAAAGAAATTTCCTGGGTATGACACAAAATGGAATCCGAGTGTGAGACTTCAGTTTTGGAAAGTTGGTGAGTTTCAAGTACACTTTCATTGCAATTACTCCCGTTACCACTCTGATCTGGATGGGTAGTACCTGTTTTGGTCCCAGCGATAGGCCAAATAAATATGTTTTAAAATAATCCGGATTCCATAGAACCGTATGAAAACAATTAAACAAACAAACAAACAAAATCTCAAGAAACAAGAACGCAAAAAAGTAAAAATATCGATACGACCGCTGCTTGGAAGAAACTGCGTTTACATATACATATATATAAATATACATATATACACATATATATATATAGACATACATATATACATATATACATATACATATATATTTATACACACATATATATATATACATATATGTACACATATATGTATATATACATACATGTATACATATATATCCATATATATACATATGTATGTATATCCATATATATATGCATATATAAAAATATATATAAAACATATATACATACATACATACATATATATATATATATACAATGTATCACAAAAGTGAGTACACCCCTCACATTTCTGCAGATATTTAAGTACATGGTTACATTTTGAGTTATTTTGAGGGGAAAATAAATTAACTCTGTTATATAAGCTGCACACAGACTACTTTTCATTGTGTCAAAGTGTCATTTTGTCAGTGTTATCCCATGAAGATACGTACATACATATATATATATATATATATATATATATATATATATATATATATATATATATATATATATATTTGGTCCAGTTAAACCGGAGTTGGGAGTAATTCCATCAGGACAAGAAGTTATTCAAGCATGAATAGTTAAAATTTTCCTGGTATCAAAAATGCGTAACAGGATTGAAATAAATTTATAATCCTATGTGACCGGTTTCGTTGTTTTTCTTAAAGTATATATATATATATATATATATATATATATATATATATATATATATATATATATATATATATAAACACGAAAGGGAATTTGCCCAGTCTGCTGGGGCTGTAGAATACACCGACTGCATGTCTGCAAAGGGACAAGAACCCCCCAACGAGTGTCCTGATATGACACTAAACAATCTGATGATGACGTTACAGTGATACTGGTGTGATGGGGAATGCAGAGCACCCCTTTATTTCCATTGCTCCCAAGTCCACTCTGGCTCGGAATGGTAACACCTGTTAGGGCCTTATCTATGGCTTAAATAGAGCTAAATTGCATACTTGCTAAACTAAATTAGTTGAATTAGAACTGTTGGACAAAACTGAATCGCTTGAAATAGAAATCTTTTTGACAATTAAACTGTGTACTCATGGTAAACTGAATTGTTTGAAATAGAACTGATTATTTGTATAAAATTTGATTCAACATTAAATAACCTTCAATGGTTGATATGCCATAAAATCCCCAAAATCAACCAACCACGAAAGTAAATAGCCCCTCCTCTCGAGAGGGAGACACAGACTACTTCAACATTGTAGCAGGCGTGCCACAATAGCCCTATACCTGTTTATCCTGTACCTAGACTTCGTGCTAAGAACATCTGTTGATATAATGAAAGAAAACGGTTTCAAGCTGGTAATGGAAGGAAGCAGAAGATACCCTGCACAAATAATTACGGACACGGACTACTTCAATGACATAGCACTTTCAGCAAATACACCCACCAAAGCTGAAACCCTGCTACATAGTCTGGAACGAACAGCTGCCAGCATAGGCCTCCATGTCAACACAGACAAGGCAGAATACATTCTTTGATAAAAAAAAAAGGCGACATCTCCACACTAAATAGTAGTTCTCTGAAACCAGTGAACAAGTTCACCTACTCGGAAGCAATGTCTCGTCAACCGAGAATGACATCAACATGCGACCAGCAAAAGCATGGGCAGCTCTGGATAGACTATCGGTCATATGGAAGTCAGACCTGACCGATAAAAAAACCACAATTTTTTCCAAGAAGCGGTCAGTTTGATACTGCTATATGGATGCACTCTACGGAGACTAACAAAACGTATGGAGAAAAAGCTTGACGGCAATTAAACAAGAATGCTGCGAGCAATACTGAACAAGCTATAAGGCCACCTACCTCTCATCAGAAAAACTATCAAAGTTAGGCGAACCAGACATGCGGGACACTGCTGAGAAGTGAGAACGAACTCATAAGCGATATACTTCAATGGACTCCTTCACATGGACAAGTAAAGGCAGGAAGACCAGCTAGAAGCTATATACAACAGCTTTGGGCCGATAGGATGGACGATAGGGACGGGTGCGAGAGAAGGTCAGAGAGATGCATACTGTAAAGTAATATTGT